>JANHFO010002123.1:71253-90707 GCA_032468095.1 Pareas carinatus
AGCTTCTTGGATGAGAAGTGAAATGTCTTCAAGGAAAAACAAAGTCAAGTTGCCTTTTAAAAAAGCATCTTTGGGACATCACAGATTTAATTAGTCAGGATAATAAATAAAGAACATTTATTTAATAGCATATTAAATAATAAGTTGGAAAAAAAGGACAAATACAGTTATTCAACTTCACTTTTTGACAAATTGTGTATCCCCGGTTTTCTCAATCTGTTACCTTTCAAGGACATTTTGAAAAGCTACAAATGCCTGATTGAGAATTCTGGACACTGCATTTGGAGTGCACCAGATTGATTTAATTTTTGTAAGTCTATTTAATGCGCTTCATAAAATACATGTAGATTCTTAAGTCTGAATACTGGCATGTATTATAATCATGTTCTATGAGGTCATATAAACATTTGACATGAGCTATGTTACCACTCAGCCAGAAAACTCAGCCATCCTGGGATACTTTTATATCTGTCAATTTGGTTGTTTTGGGTGGGTTTGTTCATGAAGACTTCAAATGAAAGACAAAATAGAGCATAAGAAACTATACCATCATTTGTTATTCGAAACATCTCTGATAGACTTTCAATGATATTCAGTCAAGTGAGCGCTCTCTACCATTAGAATGAAAGAGAATATATCTTAGTACAGATTGTTATTGTTTCCTCATGATTAGCTGTTTTACTATTTCCCCCCAATATGCACTTGAAATAAAGCCAGAATTGCAAAATATTCTTTTACCATTATAATTTGAAAAAACAAATCAATACTAATGTGAAATCATGGGTATCTATTACTATTGGACTTTTTTTAATAAATATGATGCATGATATACTCACATAATTTCAAGTGTGAATTCTGTATGTGTAATCATTAGCAAATAGGATCGTAAGTGTTAATTGGATTATTTTCCTTTCAAACCTCTAATGTGTCTGTCTTTGTCCCCGAGGTCTTTTGGTTGCCTGCTGAGTTACTTCAATGTGTATTTAGTTGTAAATGAGAAATCTGAACTTGTAGAAAGTGCCAGACGAAGTGGCTCTCAGATGCAAACATGACCACTAGGGACCATTATAGAACTGCTAGGCTCTTTTATGCTTTGTACAAGAAAATTCTTTTTCTAACACTGAAGATTTCCAACATTAAATAATGGCTTGGAAGGAGATGATAAAATTAAGTAAAATAAATGGAATGCTATTTTAATGGAAATTTTGGAAGCTGAGGCTTTTATCTTAGTTTGGAAATTAAGGTGATCTATAGCTTTTAGACACTTTGGTTTTAAATCTCCTATAAAATCAATTAATTGATCATGCTAACTGAGTTTATAGGGATTAACTTAGAAATTCTTGGTTGTTTCTCTGTTCTACACGAAATGGGCCTAATTTCAGGCCATACTTCTGGTATTTGAATTACTTAACTCAAGAATGAGAAATAGAGATTTTGCTCTAGGTTCTCTGCTCTAACTTTTGATCTTGTCTAAATTATCCCAGCATTTCTGTTTCTAGAGAAACACAGGCAGCAACTCACTATGCAAAACCTGACCCAACATTGAATTTGGTGGTGTTCAAGGCATAAATATACCAACCAACAACATTGGCAACTGTCTCAATTTTGAATTAATATCCAGTTTAAATAGATACTACACTTTGATCTAAATAAAATAACTCTTGGACAATATATTATACTATTTTTATTATTTCCATTCATAGAACTAACATGTCTTAGCTGCAAAAGTCAGTGATCAGATTATGCTATAAAAAGTTGGGAAATATTATAATTCTTTGGTGGTATTTAATGTTGGTTTAATTTTTACAACACAAATGCATATATATATATATAAGGACTAAATTGGGAGAACATTTAAAAATAAAGTAATAAAAGTAAGAAACAACGAAGACCTATTAAAGGTTGGAAAACATATTAGTAAATCACATGCTTTGCAACTTATCAATCAACCATTTTTTCATTATCTTATATCTATTTTTATTGTTAACACACTATCCATCACTAATTGTTAATTAAAAACTTAAAGGTTAGAAGGCATTTAGTTTAACACCACATATCATATCTTCTGTGAATTTTATTTATAGCATCTAAGGTGTTAATTAAGAGATTTATTTGACCTCAAACTCTCATCATTCTGCAAAAGTACCTTGTTCTAGCATTTCAGAGTAAGTATAGTATAGCTTAATAATGCTGAGAAGACTGAAAGCTGAAGTTAACATATGGTCTAATTAAACATAAAAATAGTTTAGAATTTAAATAATTACCATACATCAAAGTCTCATATGTGCAGTGAGATATTTGCATGTCTAGATGCTTTCTTTCTCCTTGAAAACATTACAGTGAAATCTTTCATCATGTCTTTTTTCTTAAAGTGCAAATTATTCTGTATGTAAGTGGCATGCTTAATTTTATATGAACTCATAAAAAAGGCAGGGAAACATACCTGCTCTAACTTTGGTAAAGAGGTCAGCAAATTGTTATATTAAGAAAGAAGCTGCATTTTTTCTTAAAGGATAAGAATGCTCTACTTACTAGTGAAAAATGAAGAACTAAGACTTCACTGAAC
Organism: Pareas carinatus; assembly: GCA_032468095.1. Classification (NCBI taxonomy): domain Eukaryota; kingdom Metazoa; phylum Chordata; class Lepidosauria; order Squamata; family Pareidae; genus Pareas; species Pareas carinatus. Next base: position 73,820 of record JANHFO010002123.1, read on the forward strand.
TCAATAAGACTAATGAGTAAACAGGCATAAGATCATGCTATAAATGGAACATATCTGGTGATAAGTCATATTTTCTATAGGCTGCTAGTCAGAGCACTGAATAGTCTGTCAGCAACTTGAGAAATAATCTCTAGATAAAGTATATTTTCTTTCTGCCATTGCTTTTGAATGATCAAAATATTGGTTACGATCCAAAATCAAGCACTTCAAATCTTGTTGGTTTTTAGAGAAGGGAATGTATGTGCTTATTTATTTAATTTTTTTAAATGTATATGCTTATATCACCATTTGAAATGAATGTACTGTATATGCAGGGAATATTCTTTGTGTCAGTCATTTTTATTCACTTCCTAGCCTCACAATTTTTTGGGTACAATTCATTTCTTATCTAGTAAAATCTAGAAAGAGTTGTACTATAAGTGAAAATAAAATACAAAAAATACAGCTCTTCAACATAAAAGATCATTGTCTACCACAATGAGAGAGGTGGGGCTCCATTGACAAAAATGAATTTTAACCCGAGTACTACAGTATCAAGGAATGCTGGTTGGTTCAGATTTCACAGGAAGTGTGAGAAATCATCCAGGGATATATATCTACTAACTGTGGGGTCAGATATTGTACTTAACTTTAATTTTTTCCTATTGGAAAGTATTCAGAAAGATTTGCCAGACAATTCAGTGTTTAGTGCTGTACTTAGTGAGTTCCCTCTGGCCCCCTCTCTGTTTATGTTTCACTTTTATCTTTTTAACAAAGTTTGTATGATTTCAGTTGCTGTTTGTGTATTATTGCTAATATTCTAATTCCAGTTTGGTAGTTTTAAAAATGATTCTAAACGTTTATTGTTGTTCTGCTTCTTTTAACAATAAAGTAAGAATTTTGAATAGCTTACTTGTGCTTTTTGACAAATTGTGTATTTTGCTGATCTGAAGATGATAGGAATAAATGTTCAGAATGATGAGGAAACATTTAATTGGTCACTTTTATCCAAGTAAAAAAGGAAATCTGTTCACAAAATTTCTACCAAAAATAGTAGTTCATAAATTGAAGGTACCATTCCTCCTAAATCTGACACAATAAATACGAAACCAATGTTTTTATTATCTTTTTAAAATTGACTAAACATTCATATGCAGAACACTTCCTTTCTTGTTTTATTCATGGTGTTTATTCATGTAATATTTCAGCTTATAATTTTTTGGTATTCAATTTCTATTTTGATACATTTGCTAACACTAAATTTTTGGTTCTACTTTCAGTCTAGTTACACAGAATAACAGGATTCATTTACATTTGACTTACTGCCTGCAATGTGTGCAGTATTCTTCTCAATTTTATATTATCAGCAATTTTAGCAATCTAGGTCAGTTATAAAAAGTAAGAGACAGCAGAAGCTGTTGTAAAGATGTCTCTAGTAAGGCTCCTATTTTTCTCTTCACTTTGAAAAAATGTTTTTATCTTCTTTGACCTGAAATACAGATTTTATTATTGAAAAAGGAACTACTTTAACTTTGACTTTCAACATTGTATTATTTCAGTTGTGAAAGAAATTAAAAACCCTGGATAGATGGGCAAACTAATAATGTTTAGTGTCCTAAATATCATATACAAATAGCCCAACTGAAATTCTAAATTGGCAACTGTTGTAGGTTGTCTTGAACTCATAGCAAACCTTTCTGAATGTCTTTTTTATTTATATTGGACCGGCATCTTAATGTTCATCTGGGACTTATTTCCAAGAAGGTCTTATTTTGTTCTTTCTTTCTTTCTTTTTTTTATACTGTACTTCCTTTTGAAGATTATTAGAACACTGTACAACAGGCGGGTTCAACCCGTGGCTTAGAGGTTGCATGTGGCTTGGACAGCTGGTAATGTGGTCCCACAAGATAATAGACTATAGAAAAATAAAGGAAGTTTGTTATTTATATACTATCTATTTTATCTATTTTATATGTGGCCCAAGACAATTCCTCTTCAATCAATGTGGCCCAGGCAAACTGAAAGTTTGGACAACTATGGCATTCAATATATAAATGGCATTTATAAAAACAAGAGGTTGTCAATAAAATCACCCATTCTAAGATAAAATAAAAACAATAGTACAACAATTCAGATAAGCTTTGTACAGGGAAAGAAAGTCTAAAAAGGCTGCCTAATCAGGAACAATCAGATGCCACTTGTATTTTCTTTCATTTGGTTGTAGTATTTTGAAAAAGGTCCAGTACACTATAAGCCAGATGTACTGATGGAATGACAACCAGGGTATCTTCTGCTGGTTTTAGAGTAACAACTGAGTGGTGTCGTGCAAGATAATCTTGTACATCCTTGAATTCTAAGCCATTTAAGTCATTTTTGCAGTCAACATTTTAAATGATCCCAATAGTCTACAAACATCATTCTGTTAAACATATTTGTAAATCATTTTGCCACAAAGCAAATTGCTGCATTCTAATTGTGTGATATTATTAGAATATGGATTTTGAGCATATGGTATCACAAATCAGATCATGTTGCAGCTGCTACAGGATGAAGACTACGTAGGGGATGGAGGGACCAAAGATTCATAACTGTTCCTTTGTAGTGAATGCTGTCTCATCTAGAACTGGCTGCTTTCCTGATTCCTGGACTACCTATCCACAGCACTTTCATCTGACCTAGATTTAGTTAAGGTTTGATTGGTTGATTGGTTCCAATTCAATCTAGTTGATCTCAACATCTGTCAAGCATCTATAAATTCCCTTCTGAATGGAGTCTATGATAATTCACTGTGGCCAACTCGCCACAGCCAACTCACCACAACCAACTCACCACAGCAAACTCCCCATGGGTCAATTTGCTGTTGGAGAAGAGTTACACTAATATCAAAGATAGGATAAAATTAAATCATTAAAGAAAGGATGCAAAAGGAGGGAGAGAATGAAATGTGAATGACAAAAAGTAAAATATTTTTACTTATTTTAAATAATTAAATTGAATTGCTAAATTGTCCCACTGTGAGTTCTCTCATGAAGAGTTGGCCATAGCAAGTTGTTCCACAGCAACTTGGCCGAGGTGAGATGTCTGTGGCTAGTTTGCCATGATGAGTTGGCCACAACACCTTGGCTGCAGCGAGTTGACCCATTCCATTTTGAATGAGGCAGAATATGAAGTGGAGCTGAGTGTCATCTGCACAGGAATGATTTTACACTCAAAATTTCAGGATAGCTTCTCCTAGTGGATTTGAGCCAATATATATTAGCATGAGAAAAGTGAAATGCAAGAAAGTTTCAACCAATCATTCTGTAATAATAGTCCTATACAGAGCAATAAAGCGTCTGTAATCCACCACTTCCAGATTCCCAGACCACTGAATTGCCTCAGCAAAAATGCAGTATCACTGTTAAGAATCACTGAAATAGAGTCAACATAGTAAAATGCATCCTCAATATATAGTTGCTTATATATATATATTTCTAATCTATTCAATAACTAAAATTTTATCCCCTGAATCCTAATTTCATGTTGCTATCAACTTGATTTTGATTTTAACTTTAATTTGGCTTCATTTTATTTGCTCAGTTAAGAAAAGTATATAACGAAGAAATGTTTCTTGAGTGATCTATCTCATCTGCAGCTATTTTATGTTTATTAAGATTTGGAAAGTGATATTTAAGCTACTCAAACAACTTTACAATAAACTTCGCCTTATAACAGATGCTGGTCAAATAAAGTTAGATTACAATTCTCCCACTCATATAAATAGAATTGCCCAATGAATTATTCTCCATTGAAATCTGTAATAAATTTTATACCTCATAGGAATAAAAATACCTGATGTGGGCAGCAAAAATCTGGACATTTAATAGATGATGATGGAGATATAGAAAGTTCTTACTCTTTGCAGAAGCTAATAATCATCTGATATTTTTTGTGGCCTAGATATGATTTGCTTATACCTGTGCAGCTATGATATTCGGGAATAAATAGTATGCTTTCAACTGTAACTTTTTACACAATGCAATTATGATGCAGCCATTTGTTTATATAAAACAATTATCTTTTTTTACTATTAATAGTAATTAAAATATTCACTTGATTGCTGAAACTCAGTGACTTGACTTTCAGAAACTTTATGATTAATTTTGTTGAGGTTTACTACTGTATTGCTGTAAAGAACTGAATAACGACTAAATAGAAAAATGATACAGCATTCTTAAACCCATATATTTGTGAGTATACTCTAATAAAACACAGTTATGACTGGTGTCCCACTAGGCATGTGTAAGATTTTGCCTAAAGCACAATGCATTTCTTAAGTAAGTTTCTAAGATTAATCTGTCTTCGTACATCACTACAAATAGATCTAATCAATGAATAGACAGTGGGACCGTGATTGTTTTTCTAACAACTCATTGACTTTATTACATTTCTATAATGTGTGTAAACTGCTTGTCAAAATACAGAGAAGGATAGACTTCCTACAACTTTAATGACTGTGTTAATATTCTTTAGTAAATGTTGCTAATAATGAATTATACCCAATTCTTTGCTATTACCTTGCTAATTTTTCCACACAGGGACATGTAGAACCCACACATTCTATTAGTTACATATTGTGAAGTTTTACCATGTTGCTTGTGCTTCCCTGAAAAAGTTAATTTCAAAACATGACTAATTTTAGAGTGTGTTTTATTTAATGTTCAGTTATTGAGCTTCTAGTTAATCTTTGAATCGCTTCTCACACTATTCTTGACCCAAATAGCGATGGTAATGAATAAAAGCCTTTACATCCTTCAAAATTTGCTGCTCTCATTTATCAAATACTCTACAGCAATTATCCTACTTAGCAATAAACCAGTAGTGGTAGACGTTATGGGTTGCAGTAATTATGAACATGACTCAGTAATGTGGTTTGTGAAACGATCAAAATTTTCATTGTTCTCTGAATTTGTGTGGGAATTTTTTAGGCGACTTAGAAGATTCACTAAATGGATATACATGTTTTCCCCCTTCTCTTTCCTTGAAAAATTAGATGTACCTAGGTTCAATGATCTTGTAGTGTGAAGCTGAATTACAACAGTGAAATGTGGAAAATAGCCATAAAACAAAGGAAAAAATAATACAAGATCAAACAGGTTAGGACAGAACAGGAGAAGACTTTCTGAAATAGATATAGTCTGATAAACTCATGTAAATTAAATATATATTTTTCTTTGAATACTCTAAGTAAGAATTATATATTAAACTGTTCCGTTTCTTTAGACTTTTCTTTTCTTGGAGAGTATAATCCTTGAATTAGATAGCTAAAAGATGGCATCTGTATTATGCAATCACTGTACTTCTTCACTTGTAGCAATGATCTAAAAATAGATGAAATTAGTTTTCATCTAATGAACTACTTTCATTAGTTTTGATACCCTAATTAGGGAACCACATTTTGAGGTACCATTATTATGTTTTGGGCTGGATTTGATTCCACCAGATTAACATTGGAGCTAATAAAGATTAATCCATCTTCAACTGAGTCTTCTGAACTTGCTTCTGATTAGTATCTAAATTCTGATTGGCATATAGAAATCAGCACTGTTGGTTTTCTACACATAATGTTAACTGAAATGTTACTTTAGTAAACATAAAAATCAAATTGAAGTTGAATGCATAATTTAACATATGTATATCCATATGGAAGATGATAGCATCACAAATTCAGGAATTAACAAAGCACCAAATTTCAATGTGATTATTTAAAAAGTTATATTTAGTGGGTCTATTGTATATTACTTGGCTTCTACAACTGTTATCATATGTATCTTATTATTGAAAGAGCTCTGAATGTAAAACGATCAGTGGCAGTTGGTAGGTTATTCTGTCTGCATTCTAAAGTTGATAAGGACTTGACTTACACAGTTTTGATTTGATTTTTATACATTCCATGGGATACGACTCAGTATTACTTAATATTGTGTAAGAAGAGGGTCACTATAGCTTGTTTTAGAAACCATGCTTATGAAATGCTGGTTTAGTTTTATATGCAGTTGCTAATTAAGTTTGCCTACTCTGTTCATAAGAAAAGCTGTGTATGGATCCTGAAGATTGAACAGGGCCATGGAATGTTTGCCCAAACTGGAGAAGAAAACTAAATTATAAACATGACACATTTCTGAAGTTTAAATGTCGATCCATTTTTCTTCTGAGTCCTTAGAGGAAACCAAACTTTTCCCCTCTCCAAGAAATATAGAGTGAAATTATGACATTGTCTGAGATTTATTCTTTCCCTTGATGTCATTCTGTTCAGGATGACCTGCTTAACTTTGGCAGGAGAGCATATCATAGGACCAAAGTATAATTATATTAAAAGTATAGCATTAAAATTGCAGAGTTAAAGAGGAAGAACTGAAGGTGAGAGACAGTGGTTTCTGAAAGACTGCAAATAAGCATATAACTGAGCTTCAGTTTATACTGGAACCTTCCAGTTCATGTTCTCAACTCCTAAGATAAATTAGATATTTTGTATAGTTATTCATACCATATTGATAATTATATAAAAATTAAAATTATTTTACAAAAATAATTGAAATAATAATCTCAGAATGTGAGACTTTAGCCAAGTTGAGTAAACTTCCAGGCGAGAGAAAATTATACTTGCTTTGGACACGATCCAAATTCTCTGACTATTATCAAAGTGTAAACAAGGAATGTGCTGAAAATAAAGAATATATATCATTTTTCAAATTTATTCGCTATTTTCAAAGTAATCAGTATTTTTTAAAAATTAAAATAAAAAACAGATTTAATCTGTTAAAAGCAAATATATCTTTCACATGCAAAATGACATTATATTTCCTATGCAATTCAGAGGAACTATAGTTCAAATATTGCCAAGATAATGCATATTGAGAGTGGGAGGTAACAATCTGTGGAAAAGGGAAACGAAAAAGTTATACTTGCAAATTGGTATTCAATGTGCAAGGCAAAAAATTTTTTTATATCTGTTCAGATCTAACAGAAAATCTGATAATAGGAAAAATTAGATGTAAATATGGATCTTCCTTTTCTATGCTGGTTATAAGACAAAATCCCTTGTTTAGTCAGATTAAACATGGTTAGACAAATAGCTTGGCTTGTTTCTGTGTGGTCCATCTTCTGAGGTTTACTGATGTAAAATTAAATATTTAAATAATTAATATCCATGAGAAACTGCACTTTTGTAAGAGAATATCAGACTGAAGCATGTAATATATGCTTATATTTATAACCAGTTTACTTCTAACTATATCCTAAACTGCTCCAGTTCTAAACACAACAAAGACAATGCTGTGACCTTAATGATAAAATTAATTTCATCTGCATTGAAAAATGCTGGAATAAACAGGTATGGTTTTTGGAACTATAATAAACTGACAACACAATATTGATGGTACTGTATGTTGTCACCTTTTAAAAGGGGGTGAAGGACAAGACATATTAACACCGAGGTCAAGTAAAACCCACTAGAGAAGCAGTTGTATGCTTCCAGCATCAGAGGGAAGTAAATGATCTTAAATATTCCTTTTATTTGTACTAATGGCTAAATCATCTGAATTGACTTTTGAAGGGGGTATTGGTGTCAGTAAGGTGCAAACTTTTCCCTTATATATTTGCATCTCAAGTGTTGTAAATTGTGAATTTGATGTCATTATTATTATGCATGTTTTATTATGCTACCTCCGTCCTGAGATAAATAGATCTGCTGGAACAATAAAAGTATATCTATGATTTTTTAAATCTTATCATCCAGAATACTATTTGCCAATATTTACAGAAAACAGCTAGAATAACATTTATTATGGATGAATAAAATAATAATTTTAGAGTTTGAAAATTATCCATTTGTAGAAAGGAAAAATACCTATTAACATTTTAAGTAGAATTAGTTAATTATTAGATACTGTGGCTATCCTATGTAAAATTGAGTATCCAAAATAATACATCTATTGGAATAATAACGGCATAAATCAGATGGAACCAAATTATGTAGCTATTTAACATTACATTTTTAATCTAAAAAATTATAATGGAAAGTCATTATAATGGAAAGACCCATCCTACTATGGTGGATGGTTCTAGATACCCTATGTTAGGAAAGATTATTTTTAACTGGAACAGATTTAGAAAAAGGCAATGGAGAGGATCAAGAAATTAGATGTCAGGTTCTATATAGAGAGACTGAAGGAACTGGAGATGCTTTCCTTAGAAAAAAGAAGATTAAAGATTGATACAACAGTACTCCTCAGAAAACAATGTGGCATAGAATTATTCTGTGATATTCCAGATCTCAGAACACCATTTAATTGGGTAGTAGTCCTCACTTAACAATTGGTCGCTTAACAAAGTTCAAAGTTATGACTGATCTTAAAATATAGTTACTTAGGTTTCTTCCTCAAAGTTATTATTTCTGCCTCCCGCAGTTACTTGATCGCATTTTGGATGCTTGGCAACCAAATCTCCTGCAGTTATGCAATTGCAATTTCTGACATTTTTGACCAGTTTTTGCCATTTCTGGCTGAAAAAAAATATACATTTTGAAGAATGAATTTACTTAACAACCATGTGATTCAATTAACAACCATAGTGACTTATTTTGCAAGCATAGTACTAAAATCTAGTTAACTCATATAATATCGCAATTGATGATGGAAATTCCAAGCTCAATTGTACTTGTTGAAAAAGAACTACTTGTATAGAAATACACATTTTAGTTTAGAAAAACCTACCTAATAGTATAAAATGTTTGACACTAAAAATAATTACTTTGGGAAGTGATGAATTTCCCTTCCCTATATTTATGGAAGCCAACGCTAGAAAGCCATTTGTCATAGATGTTTAATTTGGATTGTTGAACCGAATATGATTTGGTACTTGATGACCTAAATTCCCCTCTTCCAATTTTATAATACTGTTAATATTTCTCTTACTACTACATCATAATTATCCTCATCATCTAAAATTGCATTCTTTAAGAACTGCACCAAACTTCAAAAGGAGCCCTGCAAGTAATATGTTACCAAATTTGATCCAGAAAATTAGCAGGATGTGGTCTGTATTCACCAATGAGTCATAGACTAACCATTTGTCATAGATAACTGTTGTACAATTTAACCTAATAAATTCTGTTCTACCACATGAAATGGGTTGTATTAAATCGCTAGGAAATAGAAAGTAGAAAAAAATGTAGTAAACTTTATTAATGCTACTAACCATGCCTAGCTAAAATCATTATAACACTGCTTATAAAAACACAGTTTGATCATCTTTTTAGTTATGAAAATATATAAGAACCTGTATCCAAAATTTATTAATCAAATTAGTATGATAAGTTTACAAATTAAAATATTTGTGTTAGTAAATCTGTGGCAGCAAAGCTATATTTTTTATTTCTATCTTCCTGTGTAATGACTGCTAACAGAGAAATGATTAAGACATATCCTTTATATTCAAACCATTTGGTACATTTGCATGTTATGTTATACTTAACATTGTTTTAATTAAAAAATACTTTGCAAACTCATTGTTAAACAAGTGTCCTTAAAAAGGGGAAATTCTATTTAATGGATATTTTTTAGTCAAAGCCATAAAATTCTGACTCAGGTTATATCAAAAATTTAAACAGAAGATAAAATTAATGCAGTTACTGGCTTTCAGTAAATTTTGTTTTGGTAATTCTTAACTACACAGTTCATTGTATTTACATGCTTGAAAATGCTATGATTATTTGAATCATAGTTGCTGAATTTTCTCTTTGGTTGAATAATATATCCATGTTTTTATTTGTAGCTATTATAGCATTTCTAAACATGCTATAATTTAAAAGTGGAAAAGTGTACTTACAATGTTCCAGAAATAGATATATCTTGTGAAAACAAGGATGAAATAGTCAGAAAGTTGCAGTTATCATTTCTAAGTCATTACTTTGTTACACATATTTCAACTTTGAAATTCCTTATGAGATAGTACAACGTGTAATGGAAAAATCAATGTACAAAGAAAATTAAATTTTACTCAAAGCCTTTAGGCAAAGTGCAATGTTAAAAAACATTGCACTTTGCACTTAGCTTTTTTTGTGGTCCAAGGAAAGAGAGGAAATGCAATTTGGAGTAGCTTTTAGCACTCAAGCTTATGAAGTAAAACACTATTAAGTAAACAATGGTTACTTAACAGTATGAAAACTATCCTAATTTAATCATTTGAAAGGTCAGACACTTCCTCAGTCCATTTTCTTAAAGATGTCTGAGATAAGTGATTTTGTTGAAGAAAAGTGATTTATATAAACTTACAGAATAATGATATCTGAACTCGCTGAAAATGAATACAAGAAAGAAAGAACAAATGTTTGTAGTATATCTGATAAGAACTCAATCAGAAGACAAGATCGTTTTGAAGAAAGCATTTGATTTATTTTTACAGCTGATATTGTTATATTACTGTCCTTGTATATGGGATAGATTGCATGCTGCATAAGCAATCTCAAATTGTACAAAATTAAATGGGAATTCTTGGCATGTAATATGTGATATTCACATGGTCAGCATGATTACTGTAGCTGAAAATCAGTATGAATATGCAGCTATAATATACAAAATCAAGTGAAATAGATATAATAAAAAATATATAGCTATATCAGAACTACATACCGTATATGTCAGATGTTATTGAACATCCTCTGCAGTGCATCTGGATTATGTATGCATGTATATATGCATGTATGTAGGTATGTATTTAAATTTCATATTTCTAAACTGCCCATCTTCTTCAAAGACGGACTCTGCACTGTGCACAATATAATATAACTATAACTAAAACAATGTATAAAAATTAACATTATAAATAAAAATAATAAATTAGGGTTAAAAATTTCAAAATTATAGAATAATGACAATTAAATAGCAAAAGTAGGCAAAAGTTCTAAGATAGTAATGTAGCGATGAATTAGATAGGGGAGGGTATCAAGGGACTAATCAGTCCATGGTTGGAAGTTCCTCTGGTCCTCCCACGCAAGGCTGCAGAGTCAGGTGATTGGTGATTTTCCTCATCTCTGGAAGCAAGATACATTACAAAGCAGGAGCAGTGACCGAGAAGGCTGGATGAGTTGTAGTCCTTTGATGAGGTCTGTAGCATACTTCCCTTGATCGAAAGAGATGAAATATTTGATGGTGATTAATATTTGAAAGACTATACATTGCTCGCCTTTTGTGTTATGATATATAATTATAATGTTTAGACAAGAATGACATAATAATATGATCACAGACAGGAAATGGATAACAAATGGGAGTTAAGAGGTCTATCTTAAAGTGATCTGCTCTCAACCTCCTAAGACAGTCTTCAGTGTTCTTTAAAAATATTTACTATACAAGATACATTACAAGCGTCCCTACAGGAGTAGAAGATTTTAAAAAAGGAATTGATGTAAGCCAATCACTTCTTACCATTCTAAAGCAGAATTTCTCACCATTGGCAACTTGAAGATGTGTGGTCTTCAATTCTTAGAATTCCCTAGGCTTGCTGTGGAATTCTAGGAGCTGAAATTCACAGATCTGCAAGTTGCCAATGTTGGGCAGCACTATTCTAAAGGATAGACTTAAACAGAACAAATTGTGCCCTTGTATTGTGAGAATGTGAAACATCTGAAATCCTCCCTTTTGAGGCTCAGTGCTATCGGGCCTTCTAGATTTCTAATGCAAGTTATCACTCCTTGAAGTTGTCAGGAAAGAATTCTTACATCCTACATCCAAATCTGATGAATATATTAAAAGAGCAGGGCTTGGATTCTGACTTCTGACATTTTTTTTGAAAAATTCTAAATCCCACTGCTGTATACAATTACAGAGAGAATTACCTGCTTAAGTTAAATCAAAATATTAAATATTTATTTTTCTAGCATTTGATTTGTCTTCTAAATTCACATTCTCCAAACATAAAACTCTCCCCTGAGACAGAAAGTCCCTTAGGATTTGATACTTATATTTGCCTTTCTTGCCAACAGCAATCAGTCTTCCTATTAGCTGGAAAATTTGTTCCACAAGCCTTGAGTCTTGGTGCTTGCTTTTCTGTCTTTACTCAGACCCAGAGCATGTCTATCCACTGGTAAGAGTCAAATTGAACTGATATGTCAAAAATAATTGTTTGAATGAAGAATAAAAAATAAAACTAGGGAGATATAGGTTCTAAATTTGCAAATCCCTGCATGTAATTTCATGTTTTGTATCTTCTCAACTAATAAATGCACTGAAACTTTATATTAAGCAGAAATATTCTTCATGGTGACTTAGGTTTGACCAAGGAAAGAAAGAGACATTGAGTTAATGTAAAATGGTTTGAATAAGGTCCTGAAACAGTGTGATTTTTGAAGCTAGTGTTAACATACCAGGAACAAGACCATTTTCATTAAAAGAAGAAAAAAAGGATCCATTCACTTTAGTGGAATAGTGTAAAGTTCAAAGAATATGCAGGATATTAAAGGCTTAAGGGAACCTGAAACCAAATACAGTGCCATCCTAAATAACTATTCTCAGAATGTGGTGATTTTAATGGTGAATGCATCTATGAAAATCAATTCAAAATTTCAAGAGGATACAGAAAAACAAATGGATAAATTCAAAAATCTAATTGTTTTAGGAATATGTAGTCTCTTTAGGTAACATCATTATATGATTCTGTTCCTATGCTTTACCATCAGCCACAGACCTAAAACAAGATTCTCACAAAATGGAGGATTTTTTGAGCTGGAAGAGATAAGGATACAAGGTTTTAAGCAAATAAGTAGTTTTGCATAAATATACTGAAGTAATTTATCCCCTGAAATATATTATGATGGAGACTTTTTCACTTCTTAATTGTTCTGAGTGGTGGCAAGGAAGCTCTTTGCAGATCATATAAAGTCTTGCTGCTATTTACTAAATAGTCTCTTGAAACTCTATCAGACTAATAATATCCATAGCAAACTGAAAATGTATACAAAATGAATATTTTATGATAATGTAACATATTCTTGATTAAATAGAGAAAAACATATTTTTCACAATAAATATACCATGTCTTGAGTGATTTAGAATGGATTATTCATGATAAAACCATAGTGATGAAGCAGAGAATAAAATAGATTGAGTTAACTCTTCAAAGAACACCTACCAAAAGAATGTTGACCTGCAAACATAGAAAATTACAGATAATCCTCGAGTTACGAATGTAGTGGAACCTGCCAATTACATTCGTAACCCAAGAATTTGTTTGAATTAATCATGTAAAATGAACATGACCACACCCTGCTTTTCTCAATGCATTTGGTAACTGAATGCAAAGGTCATTAAACACATATGAGGTATCTCAGGCTGGGGAAGACTGGGGGGGGTGGTAGTGATGAAATAGGTCACCTACCTCAGATGATCCAATACCTCCCTTGACCACTCAAATGCTTCATGCTTCCCTGCGGTCCCCTCAATTGCTTTCCTAGCTAAGGGTGGACTATAGAAGTTTCCCAGTGCAAGTACAGCAATTTAATTATGCTGACTGATTTATGAAGATAAAGCTTCACATAGGTAATAGATGCAACTAAAGATATTTGTAGATGAAATTAATGGATTCCAAGAATATTCTTAAACATGAGATCAATCTCTTTTTAGAAAAGCAGATAATGCTCATTACTCATGTTCACACCTTATATCTTCACAATCTCCTATTAAGAAAATAAAAATCTCTTAGAACAGTTTATCTGAATACATGAAATGTTTTCCTAAACTATTCATTATATTTTTTGATTACATGTAAAACATTTCATGAGCTTGAATTAAAAATAGAAACTGTTAACAGTGGACTAAGAAACAATTTGTTCTGATTACATTTTAAGTTTTGGATGTTATAGCTGCCATAATTTGGCTTTACATAAATAATCCAGGAGCATATTCTATAATAAATTTTGATATTGTATTAGTGGAAGTAGTTATTGAGTACAATTATATGGACAAGTTAAAGAAGGAGTTATGGAATGTAGAGTAGCTCTAGAAGTGGCTGATTTATCCATGGGCTCATTCAACAGAAAAGAAAGCCAAGCTGTACCTTTATCCTGTCAAGAAATAAGCAACACAATTACATTTAGGATAATAGAAACAGCTTCTGATTTTGAAGATGATCTAATTATTGAGTAATAAGACAGGTATTGATTGTTGAATTCTTTTTTCTTATTTTAAGGTTTTAATGATTTTTAATGAATAAAATGCAACATGGCATTTGGTACCAGATAGCTGGTCAGAGTTGTTCACAGTCAGGTGGCATACAAGTTTAATAAATTATAGATGGTTGTATAGTCAGCCAGTGTTTAGACTGAATGTGACAGTTTTCCACCTATTGAGTCTTACTAAGGACCTGAGATAGGTAGAAGTTGATGTTGTTTAATGTTTTTGCAAAACGTAAGCTGTTCCGAGTAAAGTTATCTTTTGCAACTATTGTGATATTTGTCAATGTCAATGGTTCATCAGTTATAGTTGTTAGTCTTGTTGGAAATTTTAAAGTACTCTGGTTTCTCTTCAGATCATATAAATCTTTCGCCTTTTACACTCCCTAAAACTCTTAAAGTAGAGTGTAGAATGTAAAGGGACAGAAGAGAAAAATGGAGACCTAGTTTTGAAGAGAAAGTCAAGAGCTAGTTCAGAAACATATAGATTCCTTTGTTTCCATTTTTCTTTTAATATTTCTGATCTTTCTGTGTCTTTGTGATAGAAGGTCTATCCATTTTTTTATACATTGAATCTTGGTTCCCCCCCCACTTGTGGTACCTGCTTCTCATATGACCCTAATGTTGAATGTGGACATGTGGCGATAAATAGAACAGAAGAGAACAGAACAAAACAGAAAGGAATACAATAGTTCTTTGTTGGCCAAGTATGATTGGACACACAAGGAATTTGTCTCCGGTTCATATGGTCTCAATGCACAGATAAGCTACAAGTGATAAATTATGATCATAATCAAAAATGCATTCATCATGTCATCCTGTCATAAAACACATTCATCATGTCACAAAATATATTCATCATGTCAAAATATACTTTCTTGTGATAGGCATAGAACAGTCATAGAATTCTAAAAAACAATCTGCAAGTCATACTAGGATATTAAATAACACAACTACTATAGATTTTAGGATACAAACAACAACTTAATAGTCATACAAATAAGAGAATAGGTAATAGGAAGGATGAAAAGGATAATAGTGGTAATAGTAATGCAGTCCTAATAGTGTCGTGGAAGTTAGTTGTTTAGCAAAGTAATGGCCTGAGGGGAAAAAACTGTCCTTAAGCCTAGTTGTTTTGGCTTGCAATGCCTTATAGTGACGGACAGTGAAACAGGAGAAACGAAAAGAAGAACTTCAGAGTTGTCTGAAAATAGCAGGCAGGACACATGCATATAACTCCCCCTTTCTCCCCCCCCCTGCAAAAAACACACACACAACTTTAGGGTTTTTCTTTTGGCAGAAAAAAATCCCTACTTGTGAACAAGAGACATAAAGGAGCAAACACATGAGACTTTTTGAAAAGCAGTCCAGAGCATCTTGAATTGCTTGGCAGCATGAATCACTTGGCAGCTTGATCAATGTAGAATATGAAAAGTTTCACTTGCCTGGGTTTTTGGTTGGATGAAAAGCTGAGAGGAAGAGATTAGATGTCTAACCAAAAAGGAAGAATCTTCAAAGAAGTGAGTGAGAAATTGCTATAAGACACTTTTGCCAAAACAAATTTCAGGGATCATATCTGTACTGGAGAAGAAATATTTTACTTATAAGTGCTGGATTTTAGACATATATTACACCTCTAGAGAGACAGTTTATTCAGTAACTTAGTGTTGCTTGAATTTAGTATCTACTTGTGCATTATATTGTTTGTGTATTCTGTTTCTGAATGATATAAGATTTTTTTTTCTTATTCCCCTTTTGGTCTTTGTTGCTGGTTTTCTTTTATCCTTTTTGCTGTTTCCATATATTAATCCAAATGAATTTAAATTAAATGGAGATTCAACATTTTATTTTTAAAAATTATACATTTACACAGTTAACAAAATAAATATTGAAGGTACTATCAATCATTCACTGTTTGACTTCATTCACTGTGGGTTCCCTTGACTAGTTACAGGATTTATTTTTCATCAAGTAATTTATAAAGTGAGAAATCACCATTCAAGAAAAGGGAACAAATTGATCTCAACATTTTAGATTTATACCTGAAAGTTATTAATAAAAAGAGGTATAACCTTTGCATATCATGCAAATATAGTTTTAATATTTTAGTAGAAGATGAATGATCATGTAGGCATCAGTTCTGCATAATTTCCCCTTTTTTGTAATAATTATTCTTTGCAAACTCAACAAATGAAGAGTGGCAGGAAGATATTATCTAGTCTGGTGCAATCAAAGCAGTTACGTCCAATCAAAATGTTTAGTGAAAATAGAAATATGCCTTTAAAAGTGTGGAAAGTATTTAGTAATAGCTGAGGTATATCATTTTATATTATAGAAATATAATAAACTGGATATTACCATCATATTGAGCTTTACTAAGTTGTTTTTATTTTTTATTTTTACAAAACATTTGCTAAATATTGTTTTAATTGATTCATGGTTTAATTGGAAATCACTGGAAGTTATGCTGTGGAACACAACAGTATTCAAAAAGTGTAAAATAAAAGCGTGGAATAAAATAATGAATAATAAATAACAGAAAAGCTATTTCCTCTGTTTTGAATGCATTTACTTTTCAAAGAATGTATATATTTAATGTAATGTAGTTTATTTTCCAATCTATTATTATTATTTATTTATTTATTTATTTATTTATTTATTTATTTATTTATTTATTTATTTATTTATTTATTTATTTATTTA
>JANHFO010002123.1:98450-110833 GCA_032468095.1 Pareas carinatus
CAGTCATCCTAGGCTCTTGGAAAGAGCTCGATCATTGGAGAAGGCCAACTCCAGCTTAACATCAGGCAGCTGTGTTCACCAGAAAATAATAATAATAATAATAGTCGTCTGGGTTTTGGAAACTTTTATTAGTTTTCTCCTAATAAACTTTAGGGCTATCAAACTCCTTATCTCTGTGAGAAAAATAGTCAGAAATAATTCTCTCCTGCCTCCTCCACCATCCCTGATAGCAGGTATCTCTTCCAGTTTTCTAATGTAAATTAGTGACAATTTGTGATAAAGTTTTATTTTTTTGCAGAAATAGAAAGGAAAAAATGAATTAAACTATCTAAATGTAGAAGGAAGTAAACTGATATATTTGTTCATCTTTGGAAACAGACAATTTTATTTTTACAGTTTTAAGTTAAAGGTTTGAAATAACTGCTTCTATTTGCCGGGGAGCGGGGGTTATTGGACAGGATGCCATGATCTTAGTTTTTGTCATGTTGAGCTTCAATCCAACTTTTGCACACTCTTTAGTTCCTCTTCATTTTCTGCCATTAGGATGGTATCATCTGCATATCTGAGGTTGTTGATATTTCTTCCAGCAATCTTAATTCTGAGGTTTGTGATTCTTCCAGCCCAGCATTTTGCATGATGTGCTCTGCATATAAATTGAGTAAGCAGGGTCGTATGCAGCCTTGTCGTACTCCTTTGAATAGTCAAACCAGTCAGTTGTTCCATGTCCAGTTCTAACTGTTGCTTCTTGACTTGCATACAGATTCCTCGGGAGTAGGGTAAGGCAGACTGGTCCCTTTGAGGACTTGCCATAGTTTGTTGTGATCCACACAGTCAAAGGCTTTAGTCTAGTCAATGAAGCAGAAGGAGATGTTTTTCTGGAACTCCCTTGCTTTTTCCATAATCCAGCAAATGTTGGCAATTTGATCTTTAGTTCCTCTGCCTCATCAAAACGCATCTTGTACTTCTGGTAGTTCTTGGTTCACATACTGCTGAAGCCTAGACTGTAGGATTTTGAGCATAACCTTGCTAGTGTGTGAGACAAGCGCACTTGTGTGGTAATTTGAGCACTCTTTGGTGTTGCCCTTCTTTGGGATTGGAATATTAACTGACCTTTTTCAATCTTGTGGCCATTGTTGGGTTTTCCAGATTTGTTGGCATATGGAATGCAGCACTTTAGCAGTAGCATCGTTTACGTTTTTCAGTAGCTTAGCTGGAATATCATCACCTCCACTAACTTTGCTGTTGGTAGTGTTTTCTAAGGTTCATTTGACTTTGTATTCCAGGATATCTGGCTAAATGTCAGCGATTACGCCATTGTAGATATCAGGGAACTTCAGATCTTTTTTGTATAGTTTTTTTGTGTATTCCTGCCACCTCTTCTTAATCTGTGACTAAGGTCATAGCTGAGTGGCCTAGTGGTTTTTCCCACTTTCTTCAATTTGAGCCTGAATTTTTCAAGAAGTAGCTCGTGATCTGAGCCACAATCAGCTCCAGGTTTTGTTTTTACTGACTGTGTAGAGCTTCTCCATCTTTAGCAACGGAGTATGTAGTCAATCTGGTTTCGGTATTGATCATCAGGTGATGTCCATGTGGCCTCCTGGGTTGTTTTAAAAGGGTGCTTGCTACAACCAGTGTTTTCTCTTGGCAGAACTCTATTAACTTTTGTTCTGCTTCACTTTGTTCTCCAAGGCCAAACTTGCCTGTTATTCCGGTTGTCTCTTGACTTCCCACTTTGGCATTTAAATTCCCCTATAATGAGAAGGACATCATTTAGGGGGAGTTATTTTTACTGTACACCAATGCCTCTAAATCTAATAACTTGAAACTATTAGAAAGTTCACAGAATTTTATTATATTGATCTTGATGCTAATTTTCATCAGTGTTTTTATTCTCACCTATTTGCATCCAGATGTTTTAATTTGAAGAATAAATATGTTCCTTATAAATATAGGCCTATTAAGTATTTGAAGAAACAAATGAAGACTAGTATTCATGAAATGTAGCTAAATTGCATTTTAAAAGTACATATTTTTTTCCAACTAAACACTAGATCATGTTCAGTTTTTTATGATTTCTTTTTCAAAGAACGTTGCTGTCTTCATTTTTATAACTTTTAAATCATAAGAGTATTTCATTTAAGGCATGAAAGTAGTACCCAATTATTTCAAGCATTACATTACTGTACTTAGAAATAGAAAGTGCATCATCATCATTGTGTCTGCAACCATAAAGAAAAGAGGAAAAGTCATTTTGAGGAACAGAGATAGCTACTTTCTATTTCTATAGTACTGAAAAGCTGTTTATATTGCTTAATGCCAGGAATAAAAGTTTGCTATTCTGTGAGAGAAATCCATTACACAAATAGCCAAACATTAATCAGGGATGCTTACAGATCACTGAAGCAGAAAAAAGGACATAGTCCCCAGAATGTATTTTTTAAGAACTATAAGCAGACTGGGAAGAAGGGGAGGGAAATATGAGCAGTGATCAAATGTTTGTTAAAAATGTATGAGATTGGTTCATATTTGCTGATACAAGATTTTGTGAAATGCTTGTGATTTTAAAAAACAACTTGTGTAAAATAAAACCTTGTGCCTTTGTTGAATACAATAGTAGAGTGAAGTAAAGCTTATAACTGAAATGTCTGAAAGTGTGTGTGTGTGTACGTGCATGCCCAGGTATGTTAGATGGAGAAAGAGAGAGAGAGAGAAATGGATAGTGGTGAAGGTAAATATTACTTAGGCATTACAGTATAAAAATGGCATAAGCTTTTATATACAATAGAAAATTAAATGGTTGGTGACTACAGTTCCATGCTTTGTTTCATTTCTGCTAATGTTGTGGTTTTATCTTTCATAGACATCATTTATGAACATACCCATAAAATGTTTTCAGTATTTAAACTGTAGTCGCTGGTCAAATAAAGCTTAAAGTCTTTTTAACACTCATTGCTGTTTAATGTGCTTGCAATGCCACAGGCTTTGGTGTAAAGAAGTGTTGGGCTACAGGAAAATTATTGATACTCTCATCACCTTTCCTTCTCAGTTTTTCATGCTTTCACATTCTGGTTTTATTCACTGAAAGCATAATAGCCTATAAAGAAGAACTGCACCAGAGAACCCCCTGGCAGTTTTAATAACAGTCAAGTGTTCATTTTACCACTAAAAGGGTGTGTGTGTGTGTGTGTGTGTGTGTGTGCATGTGTGTGCGCGTATGTATGTGTATAAGGATGTGTGTCTGTCTCTGTGTGTGTAGTGAGCAGGGGCTTTTATGAGTGTAATTTAATGAAAGATATATGACGCTAATATCCATATTTTAGAATCTGATTCTGAAACTTTTTGCTGGCGACATTGGTAAGTAACTTGGCAATTATAAAAATGCAAAAATACAAATAAAGAACAGTTGTATTTAGAATTTACTTTATTGAAAAGACAAAATGTTTAATATCACAGTGACAAATCACAATTTATCAGGAAATGTATATTTTGCAGCATAATTGTAAACTAAATCAATCAGATTTTATTTGAAGGAAGTCAGGTCTTATTTAGACCGTGCAGCATAAAATACCTGCATTGTTTGATGCGAAGCTCTTTTTTCCTATTTCTTCCTGTTTTGTTTGTTTTCACTAAGATGTGCAATAAGAGTTTGGGAATTAAAAAAAGAAAAAACAGCAGTAACAATACTGTCTTTTAATAACTCAATTTTCCTTTGTTTTTTTTTCTGGATTTCATTCCTGTACTGAAATCGTTTGTTTTAAGGATACTAAGGCTTCATAGTTCTAAAACATTCAAGTCGCCTGCTTTGTTGGAGCAAGCCATTAACATGATAAATGCAGTTCTTATACAGGGGATGAAAGCACAGGACTATGTCTTTTAGATAGATTCAGCCTCCGGCACTGAACTTAATATTTATGATGGATGATGAAGCTTGGAAGCTGCCATTCCACTATTTCCTAGACAGACTTTCAGATCTAGGAAAGGAATTGCAACGTTTCCTGTTTTCATGAACCATTACACCATCACATTGGAAAACCTATAACTCATCTTTTGTCTGGAGAAAATTTTTATTTTATTTTATTGTCTTTTCTGTTACAATTTCACTGCCTATAAATTGCCTAAAAAGGAAGGAGCACAAAAAAAACTACAATACATATAGAACAGCACATATACTTTTAGGTTTTTGTAAATTGTTAATGGAAGAATGCAAGCCTGCCTTTTTTTGTTGAAAATTAATAATTCATTTTTTGCATAAACAGTAGGAAGAGCTATCTCTGTGTTTAAAATTGTTCTTTCTCAGTGCCACTTAGCAAGAACTAAACTGTGAACTTTTTAGCAGTTATTTATGTTGCATATCCTTGCAGATCATTTCCATTAAGATAGATCTTGCTGCCTCAATTCTCCATGGAGATGTGCTAATCACATGGAAATCTTTTGCTGTGGGCAACTGCCAGATCTCCTAATGTGTACCATATCCAGAATTTTAACAAATAATTATTCAAGAAAAAATGAACTATTTATAGGTTACTTGCATGTGTTCTTATTCTTGGAAGATAGACTACAAAACTATTTGACAGAAGGGAATATAGTGTTTTAAGAAGGGTAGGGAAAGTTTTCAAACACAAACATGAAAAAGTGTATGTTGATTTTACTTATATGTGGACCTGTCTGGCCTTCTTGAATGTTTGTGGGCCTATATGACCTGTTTATTGCTTTTTATAAGAACAATAGTTCTTTTCCTTCCTTTATTTCATTATACTTCTCATGCAAACTATTCACAAAGTATCATCATGTAGCACATTTTAAATGTTTGTATATATGTCCTCAGTAGTGAACTGAAATTACTCAAAATCCGTAACATTTTTTTAGCTTATGTTGAAAAAATATTTAAAATTAACAAGAGAGAGAGAGAGAGAGAGAGAGAGAGAGAGAGAGAATTTGGTAGGAGAGAATGTATACTATTATGAAAATGATGCCAACTAATGGGAATTTGTTTTTCCTATAGCAATTTTAAAAAGATCTGTAGGAAATGACCAGGTGGAGTCTGAAGCTGGGGTCAAATGTGTCACCAGTTTGGGGTTGGTATGGTTCCACAAGAAACCTAAATCCAGCTCTCTATGAATTCCATTGACTCTTATCTAGTGCAAGCTTGCCTTGACCATTAGTAGATCAAATTATTGTGTATAGATAGTGCCTAATAAACGTGAAGTGAATTAAACTCAACACAAAGTTGAAACAAATAAACACTTGTATTTGATTACTTGTGCCTGACATGATCAAGGCGTAGTCAGCTCTATTCAATGTAGATACAACCCAAACTTACTTTGAATCCTGCTCTCCACCTTTAATTTATATTCATTGGGAGCCACATGACATGATCAATAGTAGTAATAAATAAATGGCAAAAAGTAGTAATAAATAAAGATTAAGACAAATAGGAAGAATTCAATTCAGTTTTTCATAAACCCCAAAATGAATTTACATGTTCAGTAATACTGGAATGATAATACATGAGTCTTTTTAAAAAGAAACAAATGATGCTATTTTTAATCATTATAAGCAGTATCCTTTTGACCAAGTTCTTCCTTTGCTGGAATTTCTGGGAAAGTATTTATTGCCAGTGATTTTTGAACAGACTGTCAGTTTTTTCAAAGTTGAAATCTTGAACTAATGTCTGCTGTGGTAAGGTCATTGTCTAGCAAACCACACAGATTTAATATAGAATGCACTTTAACTAAAAAAGTTGAGATTTATGTTGTTTACTTTTCTGTTATTGTAACATAGCAATTAAAGCTGAGATGACTGAATAGTAAGTAATAAAATAGATGCTCTCAGTGATCTCATTAAAAATTTATATTGTTTTATAATACCATATAGGATGATACTGAGCTGAAAAGAGATTGGCAATAGGAGGTTATTCTTAGTGCAAAGCATCAGTGTATATAAGGCATTTTTTCATGACATCAGCAATTAGATTTAACTGAGGTTAATGTAGAAATATCTACTATTGATTCAATATTGGAAAAAGGATGACAGCATAATAATTTGCTTAAAAGTAGATATAAGGATACAGTAATTGATATAGTATGATTCATATCTTGCTTTAATGTAGAGTTAACATACATACCATTAAAGAAACTCAATATAATTGTGTTGCAGCAGTCATAATACTTTTACTAGGGTTTGTCATACGAATAACAATTTTTCAGTCTTGTTAATCATATTCTGGAAGTAAGTTCAATTAATTGTATGAATAACACAATTATACTTTTAAATCTTTGAGAACTAATAGGACAATCCTGTGGTAGTAACTTAATTTCGTAGTTGTGGCAATTGGCTCACACTTAGGACCAGTTGCAACATCCTTTGATGATGAGATTGCCTTTTGCAACCTTCTCTGCCAACTTTTCTAGAATGATAGAAAAGAAACTGGCAGGGAAGAACACAAGTTGCTTTCTCAGCTGTGCACCTTTTCCCAGACACTCAAGGCTCATGCCAAGCCAGCCACTCAGTCAACCCCATGCGCCCTCCTTGATGCCCACTGCACTGCTCCACATTTCTTGACTCCTGCTGCACCCCAACATGCCCCCTCCACCATATACCATACTCCTTCCTCAACTGATATCGTTCCTCTTGCACAACCCCTCATACCATCATGAACGTCCCCATCCTATATTGCATCATTAATAAACTTTCATGACCTTCACAACACCTTCATGTACCCTCCCTGACTTTTGTTGTACTTCTTGTGCACCCCTTTATATCCTCCATGATCTGTGCCATGCTGTACCTTTCATGCAGCCCTCACTTCACCCTTGCACACTCTCCATAACACGCACTATGCTCTTGCACATGCTCCCTGACCTTCACTGCATCTCTTCAGCACCATTCTGCAGTCCTTATCTCCCTTCCTACCGACTTTGGATTTTCAATTTCCTGCTGGCTTCCCTACTGACTTTGGTTGTGGGTAACTGGTAGGAAGTTTAGAAATTCAGTTAAGGACAGCAGCTGGAACTGCAGGAATCAACATTACTAAGTGATGCAGGAAAAAGTGTTTAGTAAACCTTCTCTATCCTGGATGCCAACCAAAATTTTAATAGAATAGTTTGCCTTTGCAGAATTTTTACTTAAGACCCATTGTTCTCATGAAAAGAAATATTTCATTTGGTGTATAACATGAGGCATGATTTCTAGCAAGTCTAAACTATCATTGTTATCTTTCCATAGGTACATAATTATAGAAGTTTTTGTACATTTAGAAAATTATTAGTCCACTACAATGTCAGATTCGGAATGTATCTTCTGAATGATATCGGTGTCTGCTTGAAGAAATATTGCGTTTTCCTTCAAGGTCACAAGGATCTGAGCTTCTTTTTTTATCATGCTTGCTAATCACTTTCTAAATCACCCAGGTTGTATGAGGATCTGGTGTAGCTTATTTCCTTGCTGTTTGCAACAATTGAACAGGGCTGAAAAGAAATCTAAATTGTGACTCAGCTGCATTTTTACCTGTACGTGTTGGAATCTGATCAAAACACACCAAATGCAAAACATTTGTTGTATCAGTACCTTTATCCACCTAGAATATGATTTAGAATTAGGGTTCAGGTTGTAAGCATGTGGATGTTCATTACATTTTATTGTGGGTTTACTGATCATTGACCTTAATAAAGTATCCATTTCTTCATATCATTGATTTATATGTACATGCCCCTGTTAAAGTCATAGACCACAAGAAATTTCCAGTGATTACAGTTATTTCCAGTCCTGCAAACAATTCCTTTATTTAAAAAATCCACAGGTATCTTATCTCCTGCAGTCTTTAGCATAAGTCATGATGAGACTTAATTCTAGAAATGCCAAGGCATCCTGTAAATATCCACAAAAAGATGTCGTTAATGTGAGTAGAGAGTGTGTGCAGAATATATATTTTCTTTTTTCCTTCTCCAAGGAGATCCAGTAACATTGGGTGGATCAAGTTGCAATGGCAGAACTAATGAGTAACTTTCAACTGCTAGAGTGCCTGGCACTTTCCAGAGTGGGTCAAATTCCAAATGCAGAAAGATGCTTCTTTGGGACCTAGAGAACAATCACTTCTCTCCTGTTCTATAGTGTCAAGACAGGAAAAGTAGGAGGCACCAGTGGTCAGTGGTGGCGAATCTATGGCACATGTGCCAGAGTGACACTCAGAGCCATCTCTGTGGGCACAAATGTCCTCCCCCCTCACAGATTTCTTTACTAGAAAGCCAGAGGGATTTCCCCCTCCCCTTCTCCATGTGTTCCTGAGGACGTTTCTGACATCACCTGCCTCTCTGTCCAGCACCCCAATGGGAATGCTTCCTCTCTCCTGTCTGGGGTAAAGCGGGGAGCTCAAATGCAGTGTGGAATCTGTGGCTAAGGTAGAGAAAGGAGGGGAGCATAGCTCACAGTGGGTTGCAGAAGGTGGGATAAGCCACCGGCGGGCCATGTGTGGGCTGTAGAAGGTGGGTGAGGCCGCTGGCAAGCCTGCAGGGACCAGTGCAGACCTCTGGAAGGCCTGCTGCAAGTTTGGGGAGGTCATGGAAGGGGCACTGGTGACATCAGTGGCTGCAGGGTGGCAGGGGGGTCTGATAGCTGATAGCTGATCAGGGGCGGGGGCTGCCAATGGGCATAGGAGCTGCATGTTGCTTTGTTGGCACTTTGTGATAAATAAGTGGTTTTGGGGGTGCAATTTGGGCACTCTGCCTCTAAAGGGTTCACCATCACTCTTCTAGGTCAGTGATAGTGATCCCTGATGTGTGTATGAAAGGTGACATGGCACAATAATTTGGGTGAGACAGCAGCATCCATCAGCATTCAATGTCAAGTACCACTGTTCAGGATGGTGGACAGATAGAAAATTGTTTCTCTTCTCTCTCTCTCTCTCTCTCTGTCTCTGTCTCTTTCTCTCTCCCACTGCTTTTCTCTCTCTCTCCCTCTCTCTCTCTCACACACACACACAAAGAAAGAGAGGGAGAGGGAGAGAGAGAGAGACAGAGAGACAGAGACAGAGACAGAGAGAGACAAAACAAAGTCAGGTTTGGCATTTTCCAAATTTTTGACACACAGAGTCCAAAAAATTCGCTATCACTGCTGTAGGTCATCATGAAATCACTTTCAACTTAATTATACTTGAGAGTGCTATTATTGCTTCTTATTAGATGCTTAGTTCTGTTTAGTTTAGTTATACTATATATCTAAAATCTTGGGTATAGCATTTCATAATAGTATGTAGTTTTTAATTCAAGATTATAAGAACTTTTTATTGTCTCGGAATTCACTGGCTACAAGATACATAGTTTGGTTGTGGATTTTGATCAGGACTAATAATTTCTTATCTGAAATTTTAGAAGAAGGAATAATATGGTTTCTGTTATCAGTCTTTTGCAATTTGGTTATTTTAGTTGCATATTCGAAGAAAACAGTATTAATGAGTAAGAACTTTTAAAATGTATTAGATAGAAACGTTTGACAATTTTCATTTGGTTCTTTCTATCACAAAGTCTTATGGTGAGATTTTCTGAAGGTTCTTTCTAGGTTATGTGAAGTTTCAGGATACACCAGGGGTCCCCATCCCCTATCTGTGGACCAGGATCCGTCCACAGCATACCAGTAACCGGGCTGTGCAAACAAGCTAAGTCCAATTCACAGGGTGCAGGCAGCACACAAAACCATGCCCCCTCTGTTTCATGGAAAAGCCTTTCTCCATGGAGCTGGTCCCTGGTGCCCCAAAGCTTGAGGGCCACTGGAGAATGGTCTCCAGATTGTACTGTCACAGGACAAATAAAATAAGCTGAGATGCATCCTTGAGTTTTTATAATAATTCAGACATAAATATTTTAAACATTGTTTAGGTAGGTACTTAAAATTGGTTTTGTGTGCAGCAATACAGAAATGAGCCATCTGAAACAAGACAAACGTCTATAATATTTTCTTCTTACTCTTTTGTTCTCCTCCAATGCCAATTGCTCCCTATATTACCTTACTGGGTAAAATTCATAATTAAGCATTGCTTCAGGAGTCCACTGAAAGTAGGTGCATTCTTGATACATTTTCTCTTGAGATTTACAAAACATTTGTCCATAAAGCAAATCAAACTGTGTTTTTTCACATAACTCACTTATATTCAGCTTACTAGAGCTCTTAGTTCAATACGAGTAGTCGTTTGGTATTCTGAAGCTATAAACATCTCTTTTAGCAGCAAATCTTATACATCCATTTCATAGCTTTTATAACAATAAAAATGGACTACGTACATCATTTGGGGTGGGCTATAATGCTATTGTTTTGCTTATTGCTCTTTTCTGCAGTGGTCAAATAGTTCCTTTGAGACCAAACATGAGTACATTGGCATCTGTACAGTCTAATGTTTGACATCTTGTGTCAAATGAATAAGTGTGACAAATATTGGTAACAAGCATGCTAATTAAATAAAATAGTGCTGTTCGGAATTGTAAAGGAAATAAAATTAATAGCATATTGAAAATAATTTGTCAGCTTTGTTCTAATTGATTGTGATGTTGCTATTGAGAGAAATCCTGATGGTAGTCCATTTGGGGCAGCTGAAAAGAAATATTTTAATGAAAATTTTTGTCAATGTTGAAATTCCTTTCCCCACTTACAGACATTGCTGCAAAGAGAACCATCATTGTTTTGTACTGAGAAAACATGCCCTCGAATAGTTTTTTATACCCATATTGGCAGTAATTAATGGTTAGCCATGTGCTTCTCAAGTCTTAGAAGGTTTGGGAAGAAATGTATGACTTAAATCCAGTCTAAATTCCAGGAATGGTGAATGCCTTAATTGCCCTACTAGCTTAATTTGCTGAGGGCTGAGTGTATTTTCTTGAGCTTTTTGCATTTTTCAGTAATACATTTATTTTATTTATTTATATTTATTTTTTCAGTTCCGGTATTATAATTACAATATTCTGTTCAAGTTCTCACATCCCACACACACCACCACTAAGTTTTTATATAAAGATGTAGAATGTTTTTTTATCTAGCTTTTAATTTACTAAGTCTCTCTTACCTATTTTACCCATATCACACTGGTTGCTGAACTGGGTTTCCAGTGCTATTTGGATTTTTTTTTAATCCAGAGACCTGTGCAAGTAGTACAAAAGCAGGTTTATAACATTTATTGTTTACTTTATGAGATAAAAATGTCAGCCCTCCATTCATACCATTCCAACCAAAAGTATAATTGGCAAGGTTATAATTGAACTCCAGAAGAATTTAAAGCAGGATGCTTAAAACAATAATTGTGTTCTCAAAAGATTACAGCTATCTTACGTTTGATGTGCTCCAGTTGACCAGTCCCATGTTTCATGATTGTCAGCAATAGTATGTCAGTGTACACTTCCATCACAGTTATTTGAAAGTAGAAAGAAGGCAATGGACTATGGAATTGTCTGAAAGGTTTCATAGAAGCAGATGAATCAAATCTAAGTATACACCCCTGGCATGCTTAGTTTTGGAAGGGTTTTTTTTTCAATTACTAAATTGAATTATCTAATTGCATAACTTAACAGCAAATGCCTAATTGCCTAATTTATGCTTTCACTGGTAATTATCAACATTTTAAACAATACATGGGAAATATTAAAAACTTCTCATCTCCTTGCCTCCCAAAATGTTTCAAAAAACCCCCATTAAATAGCTTTTGTTTAAATAAAATATTATTCTCCTTTTTAATAATGCAGCAGAAAATTAGAATGCCAACCAGGGTACTTTGTACTTACTTAAAAAGAGGAAGAGACAGCATGGTGCTTGCAAAAATGTGCATGAAAATACCTTCTCTAGAGGCTGTTAAACTCTTTGCCTTATTTGGACTACATTGTTTTAATTAAAGCAAACTAAATAGGAAGATCGCATGCAGCAAAACAAGGGAATGTTCTTTCAGCTTCTTCATTCCTGGGATAGCCATTGAGTTTACACATATATTATACAGGTAGTCCTCAACTTGTCACAGTTTATTCTGTGTCTGTTCAAAGTTACAATGGCACTGAAAAAAGTGACTTATGATCGTTTTTCACATTTACCACCATTGCAGCACCCATATGGTCATGTGATCAAAATTCAGATGCTTGGCAACTGACTCATGTTTATTTACAGCTGTATTTATATCATGTATAAATGATATAAATACAACTGTATTTACCTCCCACCGACCGGTTCGCTCCCACAGAGAGGGTCTCCTCAGGGTGCCGCCGGTCAAACAATGTCGGCTGCCGACCCCCAGGGGGAGAGCCTTCTCTGTGGCAGCACCCACCCTCTGGAATGATCTCTCCCCTGCTATACGAGTGATTGCTGACCTTCGAACCTTCCGCTGTGCCCTAAAGACCCATTTGTTCCAACAAGCTGGC
>JANHFO010002124.1:3295-13779 GCA_032468095.1 Pareas carinatus
TTATTGATTTCAGCTGTAAATCCATCTTTCAAAGTTATTAACATTTCATTCAATTTTGACATTTCATTAATCATTTTTATTCTATTTTTAATTTCTCCTCTTTGCAGTTTAAATAGTAGTTAGTTCTGGCGTTCTTTCTCTGTAACTGTGTTTCTCTCTGTTACTGTATCTTTCTCTGTTTCTTTGTTTAGTCAACTCTCGCTAGAATCCACATCTATTTTTAGTTCGGGGTCAGATTAGGCTTCTGCTTTGCACTTTTTTCACACACTCCAATCTTCCTCATTTTTTTTTAAAAAAAAACCCAATTCCAACAAGGTTTTAAAGAATTTTTCTGTCTCATGAGCATATAATTTTAAATTTTAATAAGGATAGAAAGTCATTTCAGCTCTAGATATTTTGTTTCAGCTTTAGGCCTTTCTTTTAAAAATCAGTCCCTCCCATTTGTGTTCGCCGTTTCCCCTGCCCCTTTTCTTGGGTGTTAAATTTTCTTAAAAATCTCTTAGATCAAGTAGCATAGTCCTTTGGTGTAGGGCTCTAAAATTCACCCAGCTGGTTGAGTGTTGATTTCAGCTTTTTTTTTTACTTGAGTGCAAGCCGCTTGAAACCTTTGCTTCTGGTTCATCTGCGGCTAAACGCTGTGAGTCGCAGCACAGCTAGGCAGACCTTTTGAGGATTTCTGTTCCAGTCTTGGGGCGGTCGCCACCTCCCCAAGACTGCAGAACATCCTCCTTTTGTCACCTCTAGGATGCAACTTAGATTCGGTTGCAGGCATAGAACCGGACCGGTCTACCTGCTGTCAGGCAGTTTGACTCGGTACGGCTGCGGAGCCACCGGAGTTTGCTGCCTCGCCATCTCGCTGTCCGCAGGAAGTCCAGCCATTCTTTCATTGATGTTTAGTCATTGTCATGTACATATATTGAAAAAATAAAATAAAAATCCAGTGGGGTGTACTTTCTCACATGAAGTATGTTTTGAAACCAAGATGCTTCAATATACTGTATGCCATTTTTAAAATATCAGTAGACCTCATAGCATCTTGAGTTCAAACAATATTGTAATCCTAAGATTCAACAGTATATGCTCTGGTTACAATTAGTAGTCACCTGGATTCTCAGTATCACCAAATCTGCAGAACTGAGAATTTAAACACTCCTTTGTCACTCCTATTCTATAAATTTGAAGATTCTATAAATTTCTCCTTTGGACTCACAGACATTACCTTAAACACCTTTTGAGACAATAACCTGAGGCATAAGACAGGCTTGGGGTTGCTGTTCTGTGCTTAAGTAGGGTTGGGATCCAAATAGCTTCTGACTATGTCTGAGAGCTTAGTTTTGCACAGTGAAAGATCTTCCTTTTCTCTTTCAACAGAAGGCTTGAGTGTCATGTAATGAATTCCATTTGTTTCTGAAGCAGTTTACAATGCACTATAATGACAGCAAAGGAACTGTAATTAAAGACACATTATCTCCAAATCCTAGAACAATTAAGTCCTATAAAGAGCTGGTGAGGGAGCTGATAGAAAGGAACAGATGACTTCAGTGAGGATAGGAATGAAAAAAATGATTTTCTACAAGTACTGTGTGAGGTGTTCTACCGCCATTTTCTTATCATTCCAGAGAAGAGGAGATCCAACAAAGATCTTACGTTTTGGGATGACAGACTCCAGTTGACATAAGTAAAACATCATAAGGGAAAGCTGAAGGCATTCAAAAAGAAACTGGATAGACATTAATTAAGGATCCTTTAATTTGGATTTCTGCACCAAATAGTGACTTATAAGTAATGCTCTAAAATAGCCCTTTGTTCTAATTATTTGTGTATGATGGTACAAAACTTAAAATTTATCATATAGGGTTATAGCTTAAGCATTTGGGGCAACCCCAATTTCACAATTAGCAAAGGAAAATTATGATACATCCTAATGATGCAATATATATCTTTTGTGACTAAAGTTCTATTAATCATAATTTAGAAATAAGCCCACAATGTTTGGTAGGCAGTATGTTTACATACAGTAGCATTGCAGCATTAACAAAAGTAACTTACAGGGAACAATACAAAAATCATTAGATCTAACCTAGTTTTTACATTATTTAATCACCAGTCAACCCAAATATATTTTTTACCAAACTTCTGTGAGCAAGAGGGCTGTTCATCAGGGCTGTAAAAATACCCTCAGCCACTAGATGACAGCAAAGAGTGATGGAGTCTAGTGATCATCTGGAGCATTGTAGCCCAGATCTGGTAGTCTTATTCTCACACTTAATGAGTGATGGTGATGTCTTTGGTGCACTGAATAGATTGTAGTACCAATGTTTTGTCCTGTACTAAGTAAAATTTGTTTCTTCCCCTCTTATTTTATTTATCTTATTTAAGACATTTCTACTCTGTTTGTTTATTCTTGTAAAAAAAAAAAAGATGATCAAGGTGGCAATGAATCCAAAATATTCAAAAGTCAACCATCATTAAACAGAAGTTATTTCCAAGATAAAATACATGTTTAAAAAGAAATACCAGTGAAATGTAAGAGGATAATGATCTACCTCTGGCAGCAGGGTTTTTGACATTGCTCTGCCGGAGAGAGGAGGTCTTCTAGCAGGTACATGTCATACAACAATCTTTCTCCTTCTCTCTAAATCCATAGAGAGAATAGCAAGTGATTTGCCCCCTTCCTCTATGTCGCCCTGCAACTCTTATAGCAGATACTGCATTTCTGATGTCCTGTATATATATCTATGGAGCTTCTCAATCATCCAGTCATGGTTGTCCCAAAGGTGGATAAAGCACCTTTGGGATATCTTATGTATATTTAACTAAAGGCACATCGTGTTTATTAAAGAGTAGTTCACCTCCCAAACCATTCACCAAAGAAATATGAGATCTATTATTGACATAAGAAACTTTATATAAGGAACTCTTTCATGTGAGACGTTTATTTTTATTGAATAGTATACAGAATTAAAAAACTGCACATACACATTTGAGGAATAAGTCTTGGACAATTTTTATGCTTGTTCCTGAGATTCCCTACATTTAATTCCAGTAGCTGTGCACAGTACAAACATCCATAATATAATTATTTTCACAAAGTATTACAAAGTTTCTGTAGCTCTGTCATATACATATATACACACACACACACATTTTCTTATGCATTTTCATCACTCACGTCCATATACCTTGCACACATACATATGACACTCATTTGTATGTATGTAAGAAAAGGGGGAAATGTCCAGTTCTGGCAATTATGGAAAGCTAATTAGCGATTGAAGACTTTGATAGCAAACCAGAAATTCTTTGGTTTTGAATTTTCCCATTCAGCCTTAGGTCTAATATGCCTTTCCAAATGCCCCTAGAATTAGTTTCAGACTTCGGCAGTTGCGTATAAGAACATAAACCAGATCTATACCTCTCATCTATAAATGTAGCACTTTCATTCTTGGGAGTAAGATCATTTAGTTTGTCCATTTTCTACTATGAATAAGAAATCCTTTTTTGGCTAAATCAATAGCAGACACACCTTTCCCAGTGAGACTGAGCAGAAAAGATTTCTCCCAACAATGTGACAACAGGGGAGTAATTGCCCCATCTATCCAATATGGCAGACAGCACTGAATGTTCCAGAATTTACCACATAGACTATTCCAAGGGGCTTCAATATAGATCTCATGCAAAGCTCTTTCAAATCTGGTAGGAGTCACTCTAACATTTGAGTTCTAAATCATATTCTCGTTAATTGAAGGTTAACACGAGTGACCACAGTTAGGAAGGGATGTATTTTAGTGCATTTTATTATAGTCATTACTAAATTCTGCCCATTACATCAAATTCAATCATAACACAGCCAGACTGGAAATCTTTGTAGTACCATTTTCTATTATTTGTAAACATCCCAAACTGGCTTGTTCATATTTTACTCACCCTTCCAACTGAGTCATTTCAAACACCTTTAAATAAAGCAAAGAATATTTGGGATGAAAATAAATACAAATAATATGAACATTTTGTAAAGCGTGATTTATACCTAATCACAAATTTTAAGCTGGAGGAAACAAGCAAGTATAGAGTTTGAAACTGATCAGTAAATGTATCCATCGTGCTTTCTGCTCTGTATAAGACTTGAAAAGGATAAGAACTGATGGTAAGTTGACATGTATCCCTTAAAATTCTCAGTAATCCGATTCTACACCATGACCTAAATATCAGAGATTGTTCTTATACAGCATAGCAGCAGGCATCCTCTAACAAGGTACCCACAAATCAAATCAACCCCACTTTACCAAAAACAAATGCTTCTGAGAAGCAAAACACCAGGGCTCCATGGATTCCTTTTCCAAACCTCTCATTTGCCCTAGATACTGAAGAAGGAAGAAGCAGCAGGAGTCTGTTCCAGTTGACACCAAGGATTCTGTTTCTCACAATCTCTATGCAGAGAAAAAAAATCCCAAGCATGTCTACTCATAAGTAAGTATTTACTTGGTAAACTGCTTGTGATTCTATCTTAAATCCCACTGAGTTTGCTGACAGGAATGAGCTGGAAGAACTGTTGGTGATCACAAATGAGCTAGGCAAACTTGTGGTTCTTCCTCCAGAAATAGTGTAACTCAATGCAAATCTTGATGAAGTGCTTTACTTCTTTAAATAAAAATATTTATTAAACTCTTGTTGTCTTTTGGCAAGTGCTTAAAATCTAAGGTTATTTCCTCCTATCTTGCACTTACACATTCCCCCAACCCCCCAACCAGCAACCACCCAAAAGTGGCCTATGTGTTCAGTAACAGCTTCCCCCGCCAAATATTCACAAGGATTTTTATTCTGTACCTAAATACATATTTACAGCATAGCAATCTTCACCTATCTGAGTAATAGGTATTGAAATATTCTAGATATATAAATAAAGCATGACATATAAAATAAGCCCTATCATAATAGATAAGGCAAAAAGAATTAAAAATAAGTTTTCCTGGTGAAAGAATTGCCTGTCTTGTATGTTTCCCTGCAGACAAAAATCCCCTAGACATAAATGTCTAGACTGCGAGTTTGGAATCTGACCCAAGGTTTTTCAATGCAAAGGACATTTCCAGTGAGGATCACCCCATTTGTGTTAAGTGCTTTTCCCAATAAAAAAAGAATGAAACCCCAACAAAAGAGGAAACAAAAATGCTTAGCTTTAGCAAGTGACCCACTGAGACTGCACCGATCAAAGGCACGTTATGGATAATAGCACTAAGAAGAAGGGTCGTCTATACCTATCAGTTACATCTCCACCACTGAACTGCTACATTTAAGTTTTGGGGCAGCCTTTGCTACTTGTCTATCAGCACAATCAAACAGGTAGCCTAAGGGTGAGGACAGCCTTTAATCATTTGTTCCATCCCTCTGAGCTGTTATTCTAGACAGACAGTGGAGCAAAAGCAACAGCTAAAACAGGGCGTTCGAGAGAATAGGACCCCAGTGTTTCTGAAAGACAGCCGTCCTCTCCCTGCAATGGGCTGCTGCATTTGGAGGTGTTCTTGGTCATGCTCCCAGCTCAAGGAAGTTAGCGAGGGACAGGACTGTGCGCCACAAGAATTTACATGAGTACCATCAGGCCATGCCCAGGATTCTCTGCAATGGGCCAAGAGTAGAAGTCACAATATGGATGGGGTTTCCTGAAGATTCAACTTTTAAAAAACAATGTATTAAAACACTGACCTTTGTCTGGTCAGCAGTTTGCTTCAAAATGTAATGTCATTAATAAAACAATGTTCAATGTACTATAAAACTTTCGGAGTGATTATTGCACATAAATGGAACAATCTGTCTTTTCTCCCTTGACTAAACAATCTGGATAGTGGCTCCATACTTGTTAAAAGCATGTTCTAATATTAGGATGCAAAACTACAAAATTTTGGGTACAGAAATCTTGCCTAGAAATAGAATAATCCCAAAACTTTTAAAGCATAATCTTCCATTGGAAAAAATGACACATTTTTACAGTTTAAAGTTTTCTAACAATTATACATTAAAAGTCCCCAATCTGTCAAAAAGTCATACATTTTAAGAAAAAAAATAAAACCAGAAAATAACATAAACGTAAAGAAAGGCAACTGTTTAGTATTACAGTTCCACAGCTCTGTCATCTCTAATGATCCTAAATTTAAAAGTGTTAGAAAGATTATTTAGCTTTACCAGGTCATTTTTTTTTAATATAAAACTACACTCAAGTACAAAAATATGTAAACACACTGTACAACCAATGAATAGATAACAAATTAAATTTAAAAACAAGATCAAGTTGCAGGCAACAAGAGCTATGATAGCATAAAAATGAAAATAAAAAAATGGGCAGAAAAAGACCAAAACAAAGCAGAATAAAATTCCTATAAGTAACACAAAAAGTAAATATGATCAAGATTTGAGAGTGCTTGATAACAGGACAAATCTCTAATCACAGTTTCAAAGTTTTAATTACTACAAAATAACTAAACTCATTCTATGTTAGACATGAGTATCTACTTATGTCATACAGTATAAAGTTGAAACAAATCTGAAAATCAAGAAACAGAATCCAGTGTTTGAATTGTATGGAAAAATTAAAAGATGTGTTTTAATATCTTCAAGTGAAATTAACAGGAATTTAAACAATTGTAAGTTTGAGTGGGTCATATTTTTAACCCCAAATATCTGAATTTGGTGGACAAAAATCCAAATTAAAAACTTCATTTTGAAAGGACAGTTTCTCAGAGAAGCCCACACAAATCCGTGTCTCACAACCTCAAGCAATTCCCTTCTGGAGATCCAGCTCTTGATAAGAAACTGGAACCTGTTCTGGAAGCCTGGGGGAGGGGTAGGAAAGGAAGCCCACCAAAGCCCTCTGCAGGGGCTTCAGTCCCAAACCATTCCAGAACATCTTCAGAAATTAAGGGTGCATATATTGATTTCTCTTGAAAAATACAATAGATTTTTTGGCACCAAAAGTCATTTCCACTTTTTTTTGATACTATCAATTATGAATTGGTGGACTTATAAATCAAAACTATCACCACATGAAGTAAAACAACAGCACCCTTGCAGACTACTCATATGGATTTGTGTCTGTGTATATATTTAAGATGAGCAATTTAATTTAAATTAAATTAAATTTAAATTGAATTTAAAACGAGCAACCATAGACAAACTCCCTGAAAAAATACAGTGGCTCCTACTCTAAGCTATAGTACATTGGATGCATTTCAATTCAAAAAGGGCTCCTGGAGGCTTTCTAGGTTTGCTCTGGGCACACCATAAACTGTGTTTCTCTTTGCAGAGCATTCACACAGAAAGGATTCTCTGAAGCACCTTACTTTGGGAACTATTATTAATTCCTACTCCTAAGTCCTGGTATAGTACAACTCATCTAAAGTTATTATAACAAAACACATTTGACTCTCCTGGCATCTGTGTAAATCATTTAAGAAATCCACAGTCAGATTTGCGCTAATTAGAAGCTTTCATTCATGTGGCATTTGAATTCCTTGTTCATGAAGAAATGACAATTCAAAATCAACCTCTGGTGATTTCCTAGGCATAGCCTGTAGTTTTCTGGGACAGAATTTGGGAGGAGCTTCCTATTCCCTTCTTCTATCTAGGCTGTTTTCAGACTCTTTTAATTCCCAAATGGTCTCCTGTGCAAGTCAGGGTGAA
Source organism: Pareas carinatus (assembly GCA_032468095.1). Lineage (NCBI taxonomy): Eukaryota > Metazoa > Chordata > Lepidosauria > Squamata > Pareidae > Pareas > Pareas carinatus. Next base: position 10,967 of record JANHFO010002124.1, read on the forward strand.
GCCTGGCAAGGTTTGCAATTGGTGTCCTGGCTCTTCTTTAATTGAAAACAGCCAAATTAAATTTTAATCAAATCAAATCACAATACTTTACTTATTTTAAATTGCTCTTTTTGTTTTTACTATTAGAACAAAAGTCTGTCCTATACAGAAAACTAATAGGATTATTTTATGACAATCCTGACAAACTATTTTGAAATACATTCCCTTGCACAATTAATCAAATTGTAAGCTGTAAAATTCCAATTTCTGAAAAAATATCAGAGGTTTTTAAGCCTAAAAGAAACTCCATAACAATTGTTCATAATAATTCAAGTTAAGGGTTCCTTTCCTGGTACCTCAACACCGAATATCTTTCATTGTGAATTCCAATTAATTTTTAAAGCAAATTCATGTCCTCCCTTTAAAATTCAGTATTACATTTCATATGCAGCAAAATTTTAAATGTTAATCATGCAAAAATATATTTCAAATTTTTTATAAGACTGATGAATTCAAATATGGTGAGCCTTGTCCATTTTGATCACAGTTCTTACAGTAATACTTAATACTCTTCTAATAAACATACTACACTGTTTTATAAGAAATTATTACAGCCCTTACTGTAGACAATATAGCATAAAATACTTGTGGGGAGAGATTATGTTGTTTCTTTTTTGTGATGAATGCAAAATGAATAGGAAATTCCTGAACCTGAAACAGAAAAGGTAACGTATATTAACATTAACATTCTGTTCAAAGAATTTTATATATTTCCATAGGAAATAATAAAGGAAAGGATTATTATTTTACTGAAGATAGGCCTCCCAAATATCTCTTTTTTGTGATGAGGCTGCAAAAGACCACATTCTTTTACTAACTGTCTAGGTATCTATAATTTTAACATGTAATAATAGATCACTATGACTTGTTTAACCTGTGAGTGAATTTATTTGTCATGGTAATAACTTTTCAATGGATTTTTGTTGACACCTGCCAGTCATAAAATATTTCAGTTTTTACCATTTTAGAGATATCAGCTTTTTCTTAAAATTCCTCCTCCATTATGATCGATGCAGGAAAATAGAGGCACAATGAAAATAATTTTGAAAACTATTGTGTAGGATCAGAGTGAAACATACTCCAGTGAAGGTTCATGAGCCTTTTTGTTCCTAAAATTTCTTGTAAAATTATTTTAAAGACAAGTGACCTTTCTAAACAATCTTTAAGATAGTAAAGGAAGTCAGCAACTGGGTGCAAGAGATGTTCAGAAATGAGACAGGAGAAGCAAGGGACACCTACAATTTGCTTCTTGAATTTGGACTAGTTCAAGATGCTCAAGTTCAACCTGGACTAGTTCAGGTACTCAGAAAAACAATAGTATATCCATTTGAAATGTATTCATTCATAATCTTCAAATAGTAACCACTTAATCTCCACTGACAACTGAGATTGACAACTGAGCCTCTGGATAACATAGGGTTCCTGATTTAGCTTTGTTTTACATTGTTTCACATTGTACAAGTGACCATGCAAATCATAAAATGCTAATGGGCACCATACAACATCCAAAAGGTCACCAAACTTCCAAAGAAGGAAGAGGGGAGGGAAAACACTTTTGTTGGAGTGGCAAGGAATGGTGAACAAGAACAATTTGCTCTGGAACTTCCTGCCATGAAATTCTTCTCTGATATTAATACTAGCTGTGTAGTTTATCATTTTTGGCTAGTATCTATTTTAGACAAATTTGTTACTTAAATCTTTATTGCATAAGACTGCGAGAAGCAACAGTCTAACTTTAGTGAACCTGTTTTTGGATATGAGCTAAACATGCTTCCTGAAGAAAATGTTAAAGCAAGATCAACTTTAATGTCTATCATGTACTAGATTGCATAGGATGGTTGTCCGTCATTACCATTTTGTACTGAAAGAGAATAACATAGCTTTTAGGTTTTCAACTCCATTTTAGAAACCAATTAATTAACTCTCTTTATTCTTGAATGTGCTGAATTAAATTTGTAAAACCAAAGACAGTAAATGATTTGTTTCAAGCAGCCATCTGATTCAGTAACTTATGGTGCTGAAGTTATTTTTAAAGGCAACTCCTAGCAGCCCTTCCCTTTGCTGTGCTGTAGTTCAGCAACATCTGCAGGGTTACAGGATCCTTTCCCCATAATCTTCTAGTCAGAAAAGGTATGATTTTTAATCTATCCTCTTTGTAATTTTACAGCCAGATGTGCAAATATCTGAGGATGTAGAAACATGTGAGGTAGTCACTGATTTTATTTAAAAAAAACCAACTAACCCAACTAACCAATATAGTTGAAGGTAAAAAGATTGATAAAATTAAATATTATAAATTCAGATCTATATTCAGAGCTATATAATCAAGAGATGTCTTCTAACCTACTAATTCACTGTAGTCTTCATTTGCTAATATTATCAAAGGAATAGCTAAATCCCGAAATTATTTTTCAGGCAAGTAATCAGCCTGTGCATAATCTAAGGCTCCTGGTTCGATTCAACTTCATTTGAAAAAAAATGTTTTGGTAAGAAATCATTTATGTCTATGATTACAGTGTTTGTGTGTGTGAAAGTGAAAGAGCGGGAGGGAGGGAGAGGAAGAGGGAGAAAATGAGAATTATTGAAAGATTAACGATTGGTTTATACATTAGTTTTCCTTGAGGAAGTAAGGCTGATAGGAGAACATGATGGGAAATGCCTGGGAATTACAGCTGGACTACAAAGGACTATAGGCTTTCCGTATATATGTGTGTGTGTGTGTGTGTGTGTGTGTGTGTGTGTGTGTGTGTGTGTGTGTGTGTGTGTATATATAT
>JANHFO010002124.1:30273-45326 GCA_032468095.1 Pareas carinatus
TATCTCTCTCTCACACACACTCCTTCACCCTCTCTCTCTTTATGTGATTGCATAAATTGGAGCTTTGACTGAAACTTCGATTTTAGAATAGTGTAACTCTGTGACAGCTAAAAGCTAATCACTTGCATTGTTTGGATTTTAAACCTACTCAAAAGAGGACAAGTCCAGACTTGAGCTCCGGCGACCTTGCAGCATGAAGAGCGCTGCCAGAGCCGTTCCTGGGAAGGCGGCAGGCAGCCTAGAAGCACCGGCAATCCACACCGAAAGCCCAAACCCACGCCGGCCTTCGTGCCGGCCTCCATGCCAAACCCGCGCCGGCCTCCCTTCGGACAAAGCTTCGCACGCTCAGCGCTTCTGACCCCCGCAGCATCTTCTGCGCCTTTGAATTCAGGCCGGGCGGCGGCCCAAAGCACCAGAAATGGCCACCTGGCCTGGACGCCAACGCGGGAGCGCTCTCTGCCCCGGGAGCCATCTGCTGCCCGAGAGACAGGCAGACCCGTGGCTCTCTCTCTCTCTCTCTCTCTCTGTGTGTGTGTGTGTGTCCGGAGGAGCGCGACGCGGAGGGCTGACTGCCGCGAAAGAGCAAAGGGGAAGGTGGGGAGGGAGCGGAGATTTCTTTCCACGAGAGCGCCTCCCTCCTGGCAGAGACCCGGCGAGGGGCCCGTTGCCGCAGCAGAGCGCGGCGGCCTTTTGGCGGCTTGAAGGCCTGGCTGCCGTGGAAGAGCAAAGGGGAAAGCGGGGAGGGAGCAGAGAGTCTGCTCCCCGAGTGTATCTCCCTCCCGGCAGGGAGCTGGCGAGGGACCCGTTGCCGCAGCAGAGTGCGGCGGCCTTTTGCCGGCTCGGAGACCTGGCCGCCGTGGAAGAGCAAAGGGGAAGGTGGGGAGGGAGCGGAGAGTCCGCTCCCTGAGGGCGCCTCCCTCCCGGCAGGGAGCCGGCAGGTGCCCATCGCTCTTCCGCCGCTGCCTCGGACCCAAACAGGCTGACCTGCAACAGCCTCCACTCGTCGCTCGGTTAGTGACGCGCGGGGGGGTGGCGGCAGGAGGGCGCTTCTGCGCTGGGTCCCTCTATTTCTTGCAAGTAATTTGCCGTTCGGGAGGATTTTGCACGTGGTTCCCTAGCTGCTGGCATCAGCGCGAATGTCAGCCCGGCAGTTTGTTTTTCGCACACACATGTGTGTGTGTGCGTGCGCGCGCTGGCCGTCACGTGGGCCGCCGGCCTGGGCGATTAGGGTGGCGCCCGCGGGTGCCCCGGCCGTGACGGTTTTGGGCTTCTACTCGAGCATAAACCTACTAAAAGGTGAGTAATAGCTAAGAACCCGCTCCTCTTTGAATGTGAGAGTCTCTGAAAATTTGAAGTCAATTGGTGCAGTACTTTCCGAGATTACCTACCAGGAACAAACACACACATCCTTTTTTATATATATAGATGTTATATAGATGGCATATGACACCTATAAGAATGTTTAAAGATGTATCCAATAAATGCTGGAAATGCAAATATAATGCAGGCACTTATTATCATATGTGGTGGACTTATAAATATGCAAAAATATTGGAATAGAATTTATACTTGGCTAAGAGAAATATTAGGAATACAGATAGAGTTTAAATGTGAGTTTTTATATTAGGTATGAGACTAGAAAAATTTCATAACTGTACATGTATTAATGGCAGTAAGAATTGTTTTTGCACAAAACTAGAAAAAAGAAATACCACCAGAAGAAGAAATAATAAAGAAAATATTAGATTGTGCAGAAATGGACAGATTGACTATGAGAATGAAAGAAAAAAAGATTTAGATTATTTTCAGATTTGGAATTTATTCTATATATGGCTCAAAAGAAGGATGAAGGAGTAGGATTCAAAATGTATTAGAAAAGATTAATATATTTGATATTGTTGAGATTAGTAAATTGTACACTCAAAAGGCTGGTCTATGTTGAAATATTTACTATGTTTCATTATAAATAAATAAATAAAATTAATCCTAAATTTCTGCAACTCCTTTGCATGTTTTCTTTCCCACCATGGCTCATACATATGTAGCCATTAGAGAAGTAATACAGAATAATATAGAATAGCAGAGTTGGAAGGGATCTTGTAGATCATCTAGTTCAACCCCCTGCTCAAGCAGGAGATCCTATACCATTTTTGATGTGGTTGTCTAGTCTCTTCTTGAAGTGATGAAGCACCCACAACATCCGAAGGCAAGCTGTTCCACTGGTTGATTGTTCTCCCTGTTATTTCTAGGTTGAATCTCTCCTTGATCAGTTTCCATCCATTGTTCCTTGTCTGGTCTTCATGTGCTTTGAAAAATAGGTTGATCCCCTCCTCTTTGTGGCAGCCCCGCAAATACTGGAACACTGCTATCATGTCACCCCTGGTTCTTCTCTTCACTAAACTAGCATGCTCAGTTCTTGTAGCCATTCTTTATATGTTTTAGCCTCCAGATTCCTCATAATCTTTGTTGCTCCTCTCTGCATTCTTTCATTGACCTTTTTGGCTGCTGCTGCACACTACTAATATTTAATTGATTGTCCACTAGGACTTCAAGATCCGTCTCACAGTTACTGCTTTTAAATCAGGTTTCACCTAATATGTACATGTATTTTTGGTTTTTTCTGCCTAAGTGCAAAACTTTACTTTTCTCTATGCTGAATTTCGTTTTGTTAGATAGGACTCAGTATTAAAGTCTGTCGAGATTCATCTGGATCTTGAACCTATCACTGATGTTGGCTATTCCTGCCAGCTTAGTATCATCTGCAAATTTGATTCATTCCCCTTTTATTCCCTCATCTAAGTCATTTATGAAGATATTGAAGAGCAAGAAACTTGTGGCACCCCACTGCTTACTTCCCTCCATGTAGATGTAGTATGATAATTAAGGACTATTTGTTGAGTACAGTTTGTCAGCCAGTTAGAAATCCATCTGGTGGTGATGCTATCTATCTCACATTTTTCTAGTTTAGCAAGAAGTAAGTTGTGGATTACTTTGTCAAATGCCTTGCTGAAGTCTAAGTATACTATGTCCACAGCATTTCATGGGTCTACTAATTTAGTCACTTTATCAAAGAATGAAATAAGATTGGTTTGGCACGATCTGTTTTTAACAAATCCCTGCTGGCTTCTTGCTATAATTTATTTGTTTCTTGATATTTGCAGACCTAGTAAGTACTAGCAAGTCTCTTGCCAGTCTTCAATTCTCTCAAATTATACTCTGTGGTTGTTTTTTTTACCTTGCTTCTCTTCTCATGTCTTCCTATCTCTTTTCCCATTTTGGCTTTTACAGATCGTTTTAACCAGTCATCTTTTTTTCAAAACAGAGGATGTTACAAGAAACAGAGGATCTAGATCTAAAAATTATTTTAATTATTTGTATTTCACTCTGAGGAGTTGCTTGGTTTTTCTTTTGCTGCATTTAATGATATTTGATCCAGTTAATATGGTTAATATTGTTGTCCTCCTTTACCCCACACCCCATCGCATGATATTTCAACAAGTAATGTTTGTGTATGTTTTCAATTATTGAGCTACAAGAATTCTAAACAGTTTGGAGATTCGTTTTTAAAGAATGCCAACTGGACAAGATGAGTTCAACTAACCAAGTTAATACGGCTGTGGATCAGTCTGTATTCCATTGATTTCACTTGAGAATGCCCAATCATAAAACTGTTTTTTAGCTCGATCTAACTTGAACAACCATGCCTAGTTTATTTCATAAACATTAACAATTTCATAAGAGTAGAAATCATGCTGTTCATTTTACGGTTTGAGCTATTCCACTCTTAAAAATCCATCAGAAATACTTGCACATGAGTATAGAATTTCAAACACAGCCACGTTCCAAATATATAAAATTAAGGATTGTTATACATCTATTAATTTAAATCTAGTTACTTTTTACTACTGTATCTTATCAATTAACTCAGCTTCACAACCAATTCCAGGCTAGAAAAGTCTAGATTGCACAATGCACGAATTCTTACTGTGCTTGCCTTAAGAGACAGAAGGGTTCTGAAAGCAGAAATAACAGTAAAAAAAGAGAGATGTCTCTAAAATACAATCTGCCTTCCATAGGAACAACTCCTCTTCCTGAACTTCAATCATACATTTTCTATCCACATTTGTAAAGAAAAGGTGCTGCGTTCTTGCTATTTCCTTTTTAATGGAGTTTCTGCAATACCAAAGCAGATAGAAGATAAATGGGGAAATATGGCAGAAGATACCAGTCAATGTTATTTGGTTCCTTCAATGTATACAGGCAGTGTTGACTGTATACTCGTTTTGAGTACTGTAAGCATAAGTGTACACTCTTTCTTCTGGTTTAATCAACTTCAACGATTAAACTTCCAAACATTATCATACCCATTGGTTCTATCACTTGTTTTCTCTGAAGAAGCATAAAAATGAATTACACAGATGACCTGCCCCTGAGATGCTGCTGCCCATGTCAGCTCACGTTCTGGAGGTCTTTTTATATGATGGGGCACTCCATTATATGAAATGGATTATGTGCATGGGGTTGCCCTTGGTTTTCAAATACCTGCTGCTCTCAAATGTGGCAGCAAGATCAGTAAGGAGGAATAATGGTAAGCCTATTACTTATAAGCCCAATGTGCGGCCATATAATGCCACTGCTTCATGAGCTGCACTGGTTACCAGTTGGCTATAACCTATGTCAGGGGTGTCAAACTCAATTTCATTGAGGGCCACTGCCACTGCTGCTGTGTCTGCTGCGGGCCATCCCCTGTTGCTGGCACCATACCTCGTGCCCTTCTGTAGCTGCCACCAGCCTTCCTGTGGCTGTCCTTGATCCCCCCACAACCACTGCCAGTTCCCTGTGACCACCGCCGTCACCCTGTGGCCACCTCCCCAAAGGGGACATCCCACTCACCTCCAGGATAGCTCCATGGACCAGATTCAAGGAGGCCACGGGTCGAATATGGCCCGTGGGCGTTGTGATTGAGACCTGTGACCTATGTCATACAACCTGCAACTTTCATGCCATGCGTTTGGTTATTTGAAGGATTGCCTATCTCCAATAATTTTTCTTCTCTCATAAAATCTGACAGAGAGTATGCACTTTATTTCCCTTCTATTAAACAGTCTCATTAGTAGAACCCCTGAATATCATCTCCCACAGATCTTGCTCCCACCCTGATGATGGGCCAGAAGGTACTGAAAAATTGGCTATTTCCCCAGGCCTGGGAGTAGAATGGTTGGTGAGCCCTGTAACCTTTTGTTCTGTTCCTATGGTTTCTCTTTTTTCTGAAGGCATATCTCTTTGATCTCTCATTTTTTTAAAAAATCGGTATCTATGAATGTCCTGCAATAGGTCTGACTCAAATATGCTGATTTAAGATAAACCTACAATGTTTGTGTGTAGTGTGATGGTGATGACGTGATCTTTAATAATAAAACATTCTAGTAAAGCTTCCATTTCACAGAAATGACACAACTGACAATTAATTTATATCTATTTTATAAATAGGCTACCAAGAAAGATTCACTATGTCAATTATTTCCTTGTGACTATTTGTTCAGGAATCCTTTGCTGAAACACACACAATAAACTTTCATTTACTATGGGAATTCAACTCCCAGTAAATGGAAGAACAAATGAGTTCATGTTTACTCTCAAAAGGACTGAAAAATGGGTGTTAAAATATTAAATATTTTCCCTGCAATCATGAAATTTAAGTCAAAACTATTGAGATATGAACAACCATTTGATGTTTGCCTTCAAATTACTGGCTTGAAAACAGGTACCCTATATTCAACATATGCTTAATGAAGAATCTCCCTTTTAGATTTTGCATCCACTCTTTGTAGATAATATTCCATAATTCACAGTGCTATTTGTTGTGAAAGTTCTCTGAGAATAATTAAGTAAACAGTAAGACAGATAAAATAACAGGATCAATCTAGCATGTAAGTATATAAATAGTTTTTCACAATATGAGATTTACAGGTTCTTTGCTTCTAGGCTTTTCATCTGTTACAAAGACATACCACAGCTATGTTTGGCCACAAAGAATGTTGTCACACTTTACTCACTTCCCTTACCCTGATTTCAGTATTTAAATTAAGCAAGTCGGCCAATAATTTATTGTAATGGAGAATACTGAATACTTCTCCAGTTCTGTGGTCCAAAACAAAACTGGGTTAGCCAGCAGAATAACCCAGCCAAGTATAACTGGAACAGAAATTTGAAGTGATGGGACACTGTTCATGAGGATTATATCATTTTGTATTGTTTAAATATTTATTCAAATAAGTCTTGTTCTTTTCATGCACTAAGCTTCCCCTCCAACATTTAAAAATAACACAGAGAAATCTTAAATAACTTTAAATAAACAAATGAAGAAATTTGTCACTTGTAATGTACACAATAAATAGCTTATAAAAGACAAGCAACACATTCAGGCACAAACATTTTCAGGAAAGAAGTTCTCTGAATAACTAAAAGTCACCCTGAAAAGGGTTTGACTAGAAATCTTGGCAAAAGAGAAGCCATGACTGAGAATATTGTCAGGCATTATACATCTAATGCCTCTACATTTGCCAAAACCATCACCAAAATGGAACTATTTCTCATACATCAAAAATGAGGAAGAAAAACTCAAAAATATGACTTTCAAATATATTTATTTTCTTGTTGAACTCTAGATACAGGCGCATATTCTAGAAGCCTAGAAACCATACTCACGGGACTCTAAAATCCAGAAAATATGCTATAGGAGGCATAAAGAGTTGAATGCTGGGCAAAAAATATCTTTCCTGCTCATTCATTAAATCAAAGTAGAATTATAAGCCCAGACGACCTGACTCACTCAGTCATTCTATATCAGTCTTTGACCAGCCCCCAACCTAATTCACTCATATTCCTGAATATATGTTCTTGGTCACAGATGGCTCCTATTCTTTTAGATGCTCATGCAAAAAAAATTGTTAAAAGTGTGTGTGTGTGTGTGTGTGTGAGAGAGAGAGAGAGAGAGAGAGAGAGAGAGATATTTCTAACAATACAGCAGACCAGTCACCTGCTTCCAAGTCTACTGCATGACTGAAGAAGATCAAAAGGCAGAGAAAGTGGATTGCTTTACTAGAACATTTACTGCAATGACTCAGATCAAAAATGAGGCCATAGTTTGGCAAAAAACCTGCAGTCCACATTCCCTCTTGCATGAAGATTTCCTTTTCTTTTCTTGCTTTTTGTTAACTGTACAGTTTTGTTAGGATGTCCAAACTGGCAATCCTCCAAATTGGCAATGTTATCAAGAACATGACAAAACTGCATTTGTGGAAATTAAAGGAGGGAAAGCATAGCATTGTAACAAATATCTGTTGTCAAGTTTAACAACTGATGATACATAAAATATTATATTATATGCCCAAGATGACTCATTAATTAAAACAAAATCATATGCTAAAATGTATTAATACCATTTTATAGTCATTCAATTTAAGGAAATTAACAAGGTAATCCTAACTAGCAGAAACATTTCCATCTTTGGCCAAATCTTTTGTGTTCTCTTTGTTCTCCTTAGTGAAGTGGGTGTAGGGGTAGGGAGAAAGTATGGGATACACCTGCCTGCTCCAAGTTAACAACAGAACAAGTGGTCAGTTTGTTTGCATGTGGATCAAAATTAAAAATCACCATTTGCTTCCTCCACCAAACAATTCTGAAAATGCTAGGATATTTCTTCTGTAAAAGTTGACGATTTATACAATTATATAAATTTAATAAATAAATAAATTGTTGCCATGACTGGAACTGGAACTTTGTAACACATTTTTAGGAATGGATTTTAATTAAAATTGGGATCATTTTAAGTAACATGAGCCTACTTCTGTACATATTTGTTCCTTTCTTCTATATTGCAAGTAGGAGCTAGAACAACTTCTGCATGGATTTCCACTCACCATGATGACTTATCACTTGCCCTGCAGCCTCTATGGTGACATTTTGAAGGTAGTTGTGACAACGTTCCTTGTGTTCCTCCAAAGAACTGCGCTGCTTGTAGCTTCGTCCACAGTAGTTACATTTATGAGGTTTTCCTACTGTGGGGGGAAAAGTATTTTATTATGGTACTTCAGTATTGCTGACACCATTACCAATGGTTATTTGATATTATAACTAAAAACAAACAGAAAAATATATAAAAACCTATTCTTTTCTGTAATATTTATCCATTTCCCTTTTCTCTATTTCACTGTATTACTTCTATGAAACAGTCATATGGATCTTGAAAATACTTTCAAATTATTTCTAAGGTGGATTACATTCATGCAGGTAGACCCATTGTTGTCAAATCAGGCAGCTTAAACACTCCCCCCCTCCCCCATCCATCAAAACAGAGAAGAGTTTGAGATTTCAACGTAGCGTAGGCAAGAAAGATCTCTTGGGTGGATAGTATTTTCTAAATCTAAAGTTCAAACAAAAAACACACATTTCTAATGCTTTTGCCAAACAAACTAGAAACAGAAATGAATGCCATTAAATGCAAGGCTATGGTGTTATCCTACTATTCATAAGGCTTCAGATATAAACTGTTGATGTGCTTGCTGGTAGATGAGCAGAAGCTCTAGAATCAAATGTATAGCAAAGCAGTATTATTTATTCGTGTGATCAATCTAAGATAGTCAGTTGGGTTGACTATCAGCTTGCTCTAAGTACGTGTTATCTAGGGATGTTCAGCTCTTTGTATTCTAAGTACAAACAACAAAGGGAAGGGCATGGCTTTTAAAACTGATCAGAACATAGCTAATGCTTTGGAAGAATAAAATCCACCATTGTCAAACTCCACCCAGAATTATCCTAGTCTAAGCCAACTAGCAACTTCCTGATGTTCAGTTGGTAAAGCACATCCCTGCAATCCCTGTCAGACAAAGAAAGAGCACTCTGCCACACTCGAATAGGTAGGGAATTTAAAAATACTCTTCTCTGAAACCATTTTTTGCATTTTCCTCTTCTGGAAAATCAGCAATTTATCTACCTAAGTCAACTAAGGTTGTATATTAGAGCAAGACAACCTAGAATAATGTTTTGCATGCTTTTTTGTAATTTTTGGAAGAGAAATATCATATTTGAAGCAGAAAAGTGCATACACATTAGGTTCATAAAACTAAAGCTTTTAAAAACAGGACGTAAATCTGGAATTCAACAGGTAAATTCTGAAAGATAAAGAATCTCAGAAAGCCATGCAACTCCATGAGTGGTATCAAGGAGATAAGTGACAAAAAATTATCATAGATGGAACTTCATGCATCTTTTGATGAGACTTTTCCACTTTGGAAATCAGAATGTAACAGAATCATAAAAGGACCATTTATGCTATTGAGTGCCACCCTTTGCTGAGTGCAGGAATCCAATCAAAGTTTTTGAGGCCTTTGGTTGCTTAGTCTCGGCTTAGGCATATTCAATGAAGCCAAGTCTCTCCCCTCCACCCTCCATAGTTCCACTATCAAATTGCTCTTATTGTTAGGAAGTGTTATGGTACAGTCCACTGGAATTAATCTTTCTTTCATTATCGGCAATCCTGTGCTTAAGGTTGCCCCTTGGCCTTCATCTATGCATATCCCCTCAGTCAATTATTTCAAGATCTTTTCATAAACAAATCCTCATTTTAATTTTTGTTATATTCATCCATCAGGATAGAACAACAATGTGCTTTTTAATTGCCACACATAAAAGAAAAACATTAAAAGGAGTTATGTAAAACATTTGAATTAAATAAATCAAAAAATGGCTTTTAGTTAAATATATATTTTATATACATACTATAAGTTGTTTTGTAAGCGGAAAGAATTGAAATATAGAGTTGAATCAAGTTATATGTAAATGAATAGAAACTAAATTAGTCATTATTAGGTTAAACACTTTTCCAATACATCTATTCTACATTTAAGACTGGACCCAATCTGAACAACTGAAATGTTTTTTCTTCATTTATCAATGTGTAATAAGAGCAATTCCTGCTTCATATTCTTTTAGAGAGATTTCTTCAACTAGTTTAAAAGATTGAAATGCATTTATTTATTGCTTCTTAATAGAATTGACTATGAAATCAAAGTATTGAGGGAATTTAAACATTAAAACTATACAAATGAAAACAGTATGCAAGTGTGATAAAACAAGTTAAAGAATTAAAGAAAATTTAAGATAAAAACTCTTTAAGCAAACATTCATAAATCTCATAATTTCCTATTGTAATAAAATGGCCAGTTGATAGCTTCACTGTATCCCCAGCTAATCACATCATGAGAGATATATGGAAGCCATTCATAGAACATAGAATAATAGGTTTAGAACAAGCAGGAGACAAATGGCTGTCTAGTTTCTTCTTGAAAACTTTCAGTTACGGAATGCCCATAACTTCGTGAGCTAAGCGGTTCCAATGATTTTTCTCACTGTCAAGAAATTTCTCATTAGTTCTAGGTTGGATCTCTCTTTAATAATATTCCACCTTTTACTTCTTGTCCAGACCTCAGATGCTTTCTTCTCTGTGACAGGTCCTCATGTATTGGAAGACTGCTTTAATCCTTCTCTGTGTTAGATTAGACATACCTAATTTCCTCAACCATTCTTTGTATGGTTTTGTTGTTTTTCTCTTCACTCTCTCTAGAGACCCAACATCTTTCTTGTATCATGGTGACCAGAACTGGAATGCAGTATTCCAAGAGCGATCTCACCAGTGCAATATAAAATGGTACTATCGTTTCACATGATCTTGATGCTATCCCTTTGTAGACTGCATTGGCTTGATTGGCAGCCTCAGCACAGTGCTGAATTCTACTTGTGGTGGTTTACTATTCAGACTTCAATGTTTCAAACAAACATTGAAAATTATCACTAATTCTTCAAAAGCTTACATAATACTACTATGCAAGGTTACCAGTCTTAGTTATATCAGTCCACCAGCACATTGTCTGCTAATGGTAAAGACACAATATCAGTCAGGTTTTCACCAGCAAGCCAACATGCACCATTAAGCCCCAGTTTTACTCTTCTCGTATGTTCATGCTAGTCTATGCAAACTAGGAACTCTAATCTGGAGAGTATGTTACAAATCAACATACTCTGGTTTGTATCTTGCCAACCCAATGGTCCATGCACTGTAGTGACACACTGATAATAACAAAAACAGGAATCGTGTTTTCAATCCTGAAACACTGAGTAAACAGATCAGTTACCTTTATAATCTTCAGAATGACTTGAATATGAAATATCTTTAAAAGCAAGGAAAATCAAGTACAATCTGAGCAGAACTGGCATTTGTATTAGCTTCTTTGAATAGGTGATACAATTGCAGTTTCCATCATGATTCATCATTGTCTTGCTTGTCTTCAGCAAACTAATTACGCCCAACTCTTTTTATTGTTCCTCAAAGGAGCAACTTCCAGCCCTCTCATCAACTTGATATTTATTTATTATATTTAAAGCCAATGGAATGGTGCTAAATGTTTAAGAACCAACTCCCCATTTCAATATCATATTCAATATCTTAACTACTACATTTCTCTGGATTACTTTTCTCTGAACCTGCTTCAGTTTCTACATGTTCATTTTAAATGTGGCTCCCAGAACTGAAAACAGATTTTCAAATGTGAATTAATGAGAATATGTGGAAATATTATGTATTCTAAATGTGATCCTGTTTCTGTCAGTGGAGTCCAAGACTTCCCATTGGCTTTTTGAGTAGCTGTCTTACATTACTTACATGAAAACGTGATTCTTCTCTCAAGACAGGCTTCCTTAAACCTATATTATTGTTTAGATTTTTATACCTAGATGCAGGATATAACAGTTTTCATGAATGGATATTATCTTGTTGAACTTGGTTGAGTGTTTCAGCCTGTCAAAATAATTTGGAATTATTATTTGATCTCAGTTATGAAATAGACCTCAATTCCAAAGCTTGCACCATACAAAAACTGTTGCAGTTCCCTATCTCTCCCCCTTTTGGCGGGCTTTCGCAAGCCCGGGTAAATGTAGCCGAGTTCTGACAGCTACCTCCCTATTGGTTAAGGCGCGCCCTAGCGCGCCGACTATAAAAGCGGCTGCTGGGGAATCCCAGCCCACGCGGTTTTTACAGTTCTACTGAGTTTGACAGCTTTGACGTTTTCCGTTAATAAACCTGTTTGAACCAACCTGCGCCTCCAGCCTGTCTGTCTGTCAATATACTCCAATAACATATGTGTCTTTCAGAAGCTATCAGTTGCCACTTCAGATGTAATACTCAACTGTATGAAGAATATGAGCTCACAGACGCCATAAACGATATTTATGAAGAGAATCACACATTAAAAAGATGTAAAACTGTTTTGAGCTAGATCATATGCTTCAAATAATAATTATTCTCCATTGCCTTTGTCAGCTAGGCCTGACATATTAATGCATACAGAATAGCTCTGCAGGGCATCAAATTGGGGGGAAGTAGGGCCACAGACTGAAACTAAGTCGAAGATTCCTCCTGTATTCCAGACCTGGTATATGAAAAGTCTTTGGGAAGCTCTGGATAATCCCTAAAACAAAAAGAAATTAACCGTTCTCAAGATGTTCACTCTTTAAAAGTGAGTTCACACATCATACTAAATCGTTATTGAGAACTAGTATTTGAATAAGCCAGTATTAGAATAAGTTGGGTTTATATAACACACTAAGCCCTAAAAATTATGATGGTTAAACCACAATGGCTAGATTTATACTCCATGCTAATCAAAAACTAAACAAGCCACAATATAACTCAGTACTCCAGGTGCACAAAATCCGAGCCCTTCATATCAAAGCTATCACTCATATAAGTGCGTCTGGTTCTAAAAGAAGCAGCACGAAGAAAAAAAGAATCAACAGTTTAAGCAAACAGAATTCAGAAACATGCGAGGAAAATATATTTATAAAAATTGAAATATGTATTTTGCCAACTTTTCATTCTCCATGTAAATTGGCTGGGAATTTTGTAACTTGAGGGGATCAAGTTGAGAAAGGTTAACCTAGCCAGAGAGTGGAATTAAATTTGGCCTAAGAGTTTAGGTTATTTTTTTAAGGTCATTTGATTTATGGCTCAGATTGCCCTCCGTGTTTTACAATAAGCCATTGTGTTTCATTCTCAAAAGGGTCACATTCTTTAGCTCTAGTAAAAGTTAGTGTCCGGCCATCTTTGTTTTACTCTGAGGCAGAAATGTAAGGTTTGATTGTATACAGCCCCATCTTGCGGCACCCACAGACATGGCATGCTGTTTCATTTGAAACATCAGGCAGAAGAGATTCAGTACCCCAACAGCAGAGACTGAAGTTTTAATGACAAATCTTGATCCAACGTTAGCCATGCACGTATGAGCAGATCCACTTGAACAGGGATGAGGATGTTCAGTTTTAAAGCAAACTACTCCAAAAAGAGCTTTAAATCTCTGATACATGCTTTTTTTCCCTCTTTCTCCAAAGAGATTTTTAAAAAAAACAAATTTGTTCTCTTGGACAGAATACAGTCAATCAGTGAAAATGTTGGGCATTGCCATCACTAGAGCAATTACCCCATTGTTTTTCATTAATCTATTAAGGAAGAACAGGGTTTTTTGCGACATTTTTACTTCTTAATTATAACCAAAGTGGGTAATAAGAATGAAAAGTGAAATTCCTATAAATATATTTACATAGATAAAATGAGGGACTAAGAATAGAAATGATCAACCCCGAGGAAAGTACAAGAAAGTCAAGGTTACTCTCCCCCCATGACTTGTTGTACTGTACATTTATTTGCAAAACTGCTGTACGCTCTCTAAAATAAATCCTGCCTCTTTTCCCAGTTTCTCAATCTT
Organism: Pareas carinatus; assembly: GCA_032468095.1. Classification (NCBI taxonomy): domain Eukaryota; kingdom Metazoa; phylum Chordata; class Lepidosauria; order Squamata; family Pareidae; genus Pareas; species Pareas carinatus. The sequence goes on from JANHFO010002124.1 coordinate 44,091, forward strand.
ACAAAAACAAAGTTTTTTTTAATTCAAGTTAAAAAAACAATTTCAAATTTTTGGCAAGCTGGCAGAAGCATAGACATTCTGGAACCTGCACACAAGTTATTTTTAATTTAAGAAAAAAGGAGGCAAATATAATGATCATCCATTTCCTTTGCAATCTTCTTGTTTTTGAAGATGCAATAATTGAAAATCATACATCAAATGGACCCCTTCAAATACGGGAGTTGTAAAAGTGGTTCAGGATGTATAAAAATTCTTCACTTTTCTAGACCGTTTGGGACACTGATAAATACAATAAAAGTTAAAAGCCGAGTTTGGAAAAAACAATTTTTAGATCAGATTCTAAATCACTGACTCTAAGTAGTAGGAACTTATCAGCTGTATTTAATTTGGAAGTAAAGCTACAATGAACTAATTTTCACCTTTAAACAAAGATAAACACATAACAACAGTATAACAAATACACTGATGTAAAACATTTAGAGAGAAGGGATATATAGATAGTACACATGAACATACATATGGACTTCTTGAAATAAAGAAATTATCGGCAATGCTAGAATTCCACCAGGAATTACCAGAAGAAAGATTATCAATATTCTTCTTGGTTATATTACCTACAAGCAAACCTTGATAATTACAGGACAAAAAATAGAGAGAGATGAGGAAAATGTATTTAACTAGAACATGGTCTAGCAGGCTAGTAGTCTAGCTCTAGCAACTTAAGAAATCCTGCACCCAGAAATATTACTACAGTCAAACCTTGGATTGTGAGTAACTTGGTCTGGGAGTGTTTTGCAAGACGAGCAAGCATGTTTAATAAATTTTAACATGATAAACAAAGGACATCTTGCATTACAAGTGTAATAGAGCCCAGCTGAGGGTGCCCAACAGTCAGCATCAGTTTGGTGCAGAGGGAAGCCCCGGAGCCCAGCTAAACATCAACAGCCAAATCAGCTTGTTTTAAGTGTTTTCAGGGTTTTCTTCCCAAGCCAGATGACAGGACATGCTGGTGGCAGAACTGAAAAGATCTGACCCAGCTGCTGGAAAGTATGGGGTGGGGGAATGCAGCTTTTAATTATCTTTAGGATTTTGTTTCCCTTCCTGGTTCAATCTGTTCAATTTTGGATCATTGGCAACATCTGCTTCAAAATGAATCTGTGGTAGTAGCCGCTACTCCTTTATCTATGTTAATGAGCCCTTTGCAAAATTGTAGCTTTGGAGGTGTTCCATTTCTCT
>JANHFO010002124.1:54468-66534 GCA_032468095.1 Pareas carinatus
GCCCCAAGTCTGGAGATCAGCCTGCAAGCCGAACTGGAGGCGTCACACCACCCTGTGGGTGGGCAGAGATCGCTCTGCGGGGTGGCGGGAAGCCTCCAGTTCGGCTTGCAGGCCGATCTCCGGACTTTGAAGCACCCTGCGGAGCGATCTCCCATGCTTTTTGGAAGTATTCGCTCCATAAGACGCATACACTTTCCCCCCCCACGTTTTTTTTTTGGGGGGGGTGCGTCTTATGGTGTGAAAAATATGGTATTTATTTAATGACAACTTTATAAACCAGTTCTCTCCACCAAAGTATGACTCAGTCAACTGGTATTAAATAATTAATATAGAAATAGCCTTTGTCTGACACACAAGGAAGTGTAAGAAAGTTCACGGAGAACAATATGGATGTACCTTTAACCTTCAATCCTATCAGAAAATTGCAGAACACAATTCAACAAGCACCCATAGCTCCTTAAAATATATGCTTGGCCTTCCTACTTTTATTGGGGGAATTATTTTACAATACTATCACTTTAAACTTTTATATCAATTTAGCGCCTATAATGGTAGCATTACTAAAGAAGAACATGTGTATTTAAAAGTTGCTGGCAGCTACAGACATTCTAAATGTAGTTATCTTGATTCCAGTGTATAAATGGATACAGAGCAGCTTTCAGGTGAGAAAATTCTTCAGCTCTGATCCACAATAGGGGAAAGTAGGAATGGTTTATAGAAATCATTTAAAGGTCTCTGAATTTGATTTAGAGAAGTGAAAACTAAAAATGAAGCTGTCTGTAACAGTAGTACTGGAAACTGTTGCACAATGTTACACTGGACTTACCACAAAGACTCATTTCCTATAGCAGAGGGAGTACATTCTGAGATAGGAATCTCTTTCCTCCCACTTGCTTCGGAAGCACAGCAAAAAAGGCTTCTGACATTCTGAAATCTATAGGAATAGATAGCTCCTTGCTTTGTCTAAACCAGAAAGACTAAACCAGAAAGATTGCTCAGGGAACTAGAACTTGAGAAAGAAGGAATACAGATGAGATACATAAAACTCCATACAAGACGACAATACTAAAAGAGCCCCAGAGAAGAATCTCAGAATTTTTTCTTGATTATTCTTAGATGGTCTGAATGACCTGAATCTATGGTAGAAAAATACTTCATAATAAGTCCAATATATTCTTTTTCTAGAGGAGAATTAAGATGCCAACTGGGAGATATCGGAATTATCCTTGAGAGTGAAATTTTATCTCTATTCCTTTCTATGAACTATGTTCTGTAGCATCTTCATGCAAAATGATGCTTCAGGTGAGGCATAAGAATTAATTTGATAATGCTTTATCAAAGAAAATATGGAAGACACATGGCAACTGTTGTCACCCAGGGTGACATTAGTGTTGAGAACAGCCAAGATGACTGTATTTCTCATGGAATGAGTGACAATCCCCTGGGAAGCAGGGTTATTCTGAGTCTTGCAGAATAGTTTGATGCAGGCCAAAGACTGGAAATCATGATGAGGCTGAGACTCTTGAAAGGAAGCTAGCAGATTTTCCGATACTCAGAATTCCTCTATTGTGTTCAGGAGGTCCTCCGGAGCTTTTGCTCTCTTAGTCAGAAATGTTGAGATGATCCTGCTCAAAGTCCAGATATATTGTTGTAACCAGCTAGTTAAATTCTTCTTTGCAGTGAGTTTAGTGTTGCTGGAACACTCTATGGTTGAGATTTTGGCAGATGAACCGTGCTCAAGTAATAGGACATCCTGGACCAACTGCAGCCTATCAGTGTCAGAAGGCACAACATGGATCATGTCCTTTTAGGGAAATGTATGGCCAGCAGGAGTGTATTGTTGCATTACTGGAAATGATTCTTGGAGGTATCCTCAGGTGTGTGCTACCGTCTATTAGTTTGCAAGTGACTGTTTCTGCTGAAAATTCAAAAGAAGAAGGCCAAAGCCAGGGAAAAACGAAACAAACACAAGGGAAATAAATGAAGATTTCCTGAAGTGGTCCTGACCACCAGAATGACAGGAAGAGCTCACACTTGTTCAGCTCACACTGAAGCAAAGCAGGGCTGAGATTGAGAAAAGGAGAATCTCTTCCCAATGTAACCAACATCAAAATCCTCTCTAGTCACCTCCCCCCACTCCAGAGTGAGAGAAAGAATGTGGGACTACAGGAAAATTAACCGCAATTTTATGTTAAGAATCAACTTGACACTACTACAACTTGTTTATTATATGTCAATAAAATACAGGTGATTATCTTAACTATAGCAAATGGAACTCCTAATACTAGAATGTCTTAGTTCTTAAAGCAGGGAATATGTAAGAGCTACGTGTGCATATAGAAGTAAGGATGGCATGTTCATGGAGACTATAAAACAGAATGTGAAGAAAATTTCTATGATTCCTTTAACAGAAGATTTTAAAAGACAGTTAAAAGAATGCTTTCTATAGTTGTCCCATGCATTAACTAGTACACTCAGAATTTATGAACTTTTAGGCCACACTGGAAAAAGCATTCTTAGTACAAATGAGGTTTCATGCCCATAGGCTGTTATGTGAGTTTCTTACTGTGCTGTAGGGTAGCATACTTCCCATTAATTATTCTCAGAGTTCCTGAAGTTCATCTCTCTCTCTCGTAGCTCAAATATTTTCTGTGGAAAAAAAAGCTGCATCAAGCTTGTCAAATTCTCATGTTGAAGAACCTGTCCTCGCATCCAGCCTTGCATGCAACAAAAGCGATGCCAAACTATATTCCTGGTAGTATTTTTTCATTTTAGAATTTTTTAATTTCCATTAGATACTTGAAAGAACACAAATAATCTATAAATTGCTGATCATAAATGTATGATTTTATCTCTTGGATGATACCAAGTTTCTTTAATATTTTTTTCTATACTGCTTTCTCATTACAAAGAATTCCAAAATTCCACTTGGTGAGTTGAGAAGTTTCTTCTAAAAAGTCAGTATTTTAAAAGAGCTTGAAAGAAATCAATCTTGGGCTCTGGCATACTCATTTTCAAATCACTTCAAAGAATATGACTACTATGTAGCTATATTAAACAAGTACTCCAAAATTACTTGTGTATGATTCTTTGCAACTTCCAGTGGTGTTTGTTTTTCCTCAGTCAAAAAAATCCCATGGACATGTTTAGTTAATGTTTACACCTCAAAGATATCCTTGAGAATTTCTTGCCTTTCAATTTATATGATTCCCACAATATAGGTGTATTTTATTCTATTCTTTAAATATGTCACTTCTTTTCACAAATATCTGCACGTGTTCTCTACTCATCTATAGGCATTGTGGAAACGATAATTTTAATTACTTATAATATATATCTCTTCTTCTTTTCAATCTAGAATAAAAAGCTTTGTGCAATCGTTTGTATTAATAACAGTTCAAATGAGCCACCATCATGAAGAAAGCAGGGACATAAGGCCCTGAATTATGGTGTCAAATATTTGAAATCAAATAAAAAGCACTTTTCCAAAGTAAGAAATCCAAATGACAAAATGTGCAGAATGAAACATGTATTATTATTTCTGTATCTACCTTTATTATTTTTCTAAACAATTCAAGATGGTGAATATACCTAATACACCTTCCTTCCCTCTATTTTTCCTAAAACAACAACCCTGTGAGGTGAGTTGGTCTGAGACTTGCCCAAAATTACCCAGCTGGCTTTCATGCCTAAGGCAGGACTAGTATTTAACCACCAGTCCAAACTGGCTATATACTGCCAAACGCATATGATTTCTGGTAGTTTTAAAAGCATCATTAGGACTGATTCAGGACTGGTATCTTTTTTATTTGATTATATTTAAGAATTTTAAGTTACTAATGTTTAGCCCAGAGAACTAGGCCTATCCCATCACACCTCTGTACAAAGTGATTCTTTTGGATACAAGTCAGATACTGACAGGGCTGGGGTGTGGCAAAATGTTGCTGATAATGAAATTGGTGAAATCAAGATTTATGCTTATAACAGAAAAAAGCATAAAAAAGAATGCATCTTATACCTTTACTTTATGAACAGTGTGAGAGATTATTTTTTGTCTTTTATTTTGTCTCTATTTCCTTTAACTATCTTGCATTTTAAGTTATTCTGGATCCATTTGTTTTGTTCTAAACAACCAAGAGTGAATTACTTCATTTTGGTATCTCAGGGTGAGAATACCATGGAAGTCTAATGCTTCCGACCACCCAAGGTCTCCCCCAACCCACTGAGATATCTCAGGCTTCCCCCCTCCCCATCCTGCCTAACTGGGTCATTTACCTTGAGAAGATCTCAATGATCAAGTGAACCGTCTCCACTCTAGCCTCTCTACACCGGTTCCGGCTTGAGCAAAGGCTTGTCTTTGCAAGGGTTAATGTGTCCCTGTAGGCTCCAGTCGTCTTTGCAAAAAGTCTTTGCCAGTGAGAACGGAATCCAGGAGGGACACGTGCGCCCCTCCTTGTCTCCGTTCTTGTTGGCAAAGGCCTTGAGGAAAGGCTTGTGCTGACAACCACAGAGGGACACGCTCGCCCCTCCCGGCCTCCAGTTTTGGTGGCAAAGGCTCTTTGCAGACCGGGGTCTGCAAGCACGCAATCTCTCACCCCTGCAAGGAAATGGCAAACAGACGGAAGGCCTGAAGCACCAAAGCCTTCCATCCGTTTGCAAAGCCTTTTGACGCAGAATGGAGACCTAAAGTATTGCAAGATCACAGTACTTGTCATGCTACTTATCTCACATGATCTCATGACACTTTAGGCCTCTGTTCTCTGCAAATGCATCGAAGGCCTGAAGCACCAAAGCAGGCCAAGAAACTGAAGGCTCGCTGAATCTTCACAAGGTGAGTATCCACGGCTGGGGGGGGCGGGGATAGGTAGGGTGAATGTTGCAGTGCCTCTGCGATCCCGCTTAAGGGTGAATGACTGGCATGGTGCTGCAACATTCATAACTTCAGGACTGTGTCGTAAGTACTTGGGACATTAAGTCATAACTTCAAACTGTCACTGTGAACTGTTGTAACTCTTGAAGTTGAAGATAGTGTAAATTAAAAATTCAAACGCGGAGTCTCATCAGAACAGTATAGCATTTTCCAGAAAAAGAAAGCAGCATTTATTCCAACTCCTTTGCAAAGTATTGGAAGTACTTCCAGAGAGGTAATTATCATGCAACCACCTTAATTCATTCATTGAATTTTATAAATGCTCCAGATATCAATATCATCAATTCATAACCCTTCCATTTTTCTCAGAACCATATCTTTTTTTTCTTTCTAGGAAAAAAAACTTTAAACACTGATAGACTGATAATTGCCCAACATTTTTGTTTCATATATCTGCAAACACTCTAAAAATTATTTTTGCAAAAAATAAAAGCAAAATGTGTAAAATGTGGATTAATTTCTATCTCAAATGCTATTTCAAAAATTGGCATACAGTAATCATGGTTTACAAAGTTACATTATACAGAGTCTGGGGGAAATTGAAAAACAGCTTAATCTTTTGTGACCTTTTATATTGTCTTGGACTAAAAAAGTTATTGTCATACTGATTTATTTTGCATAATTAAGTTATTAAAATATAATGACAATTTATACTGAGAATTTAGGGAAAACTATTATGGTTTTTCAGTTGATATTCTGAATTTTGAGGATTATTTAATTCCCTCCAGTTTTGATCCAATTTCATCTATAGCACTAGGGCATTGTAATTAGAAAATAAGAGATAATCCTTTCTTTTCAGGCAGCAGTCAGTTTTAATAGAGTTCTGAGAGACACCAGCCTCAGTGTTCGAGCACACGGCTTGCCAAGATTCAGTCTCTGACATCTGTGTCTAGAAATAAATTCAGAGCACAAAGCTAGGAATCACACTGGCCCAGAGCCTGCATACTCAATCCACGGAGATCTTATAGATCCAGATGGGCTGACACGTGGACTGACTGACTGAAAGAACACTGCTGTGCAAAGTTGACTTCGGTCTGGCATCAGCGCTAAAAGCAAAAATGCAAGAAACTCACCAGAGTGTGTCCTGAGGTGTCCTGTGAGGGCATCCCTTCTCCGGCAGGCATAGCTACAGAAGGGACATTTGAATGGTTTTTCTCCGGAGTGTAATTTGATGTGCCTCAGTAGATTTCCCTTTTGGGTAAAGGAAGCTCCACACTGGTTACAGTGAAAGGGACGCTCACCTATAGCAGATGAAAGAGGAGAAACAATGCCTAAGAAACACTGGTTGAAAGACCATTAACATCTAGACAGGCTGAAAATCTTCTTCCTCAACATACAATATTTTACAATCATTTAAAAAACAAGGAACCAAATTCATAGCAGCTAGATTGGCCTTAGTTTGAGGCCCTTTCGTAGCCTTGTTTTCAAACCACATAATCAAACCCCATGTTTTGATTATTCAGCTATTGCAGGCAACTAAAATTAAATGGAACAATTGCAATATTTGAAGCAGACAAGAGATGTGCTAAGGAAAGGTCAGTTGTCAGCTGTAGAAAAGGAAAGCTCAGAAATAGCTAGGTGGACCAATGATCAAATTAAGTATGCTATGTTTATACAACACTGCAGAATCCAAGAAAAAAGCTACAAAATCATTTTTCAATGAAGCGTTAAATTATCTGCTACCACAAAATTAAAACTGCAAATGTAAGAATTGTATACAGGCACTTTAAGCTTCACTGATGATAATTTCTCTTCCACCCGTCAAGCAGACAGCATGGTCAAATACATTTCTCTGCAGGTAAAGAACCACCTAAAACACAGCAGAGGGAATCCTCAATTGATAATTGTCAAAACATTATTTCGCAATGTTGTAAACAAGTCAGTTAACATTGCAATAAGGAACGAACATTGTTGTTTATATTACTGCTCTTTTTAAATAATTTAGATATATTGATGAGGGAACAGTGAAGCAACTTTTAAGCACTCTGAAGTTGTAAATTTTGCAGATTAAATATAATTGATACTAATCTAAAATAGACTGTAGTTTCAGTTCTTGTGAATTCAAACTAGATTGTAAACTTAGATTTCAGAAATCAAATTACATTTCAAATCCAACTATCTGCCAAGATTTTCATATGACTATTAATTAATAGCCTTAGTATGTCTACTTGCCATTCCTGATATTCAAACCTTTTCTGTCTTGACAGTTCAGGCCCAGAGACCTATATGAAGGTAGCCAATTTTTGCACAAAGAGATGTATGGTCAGAGGAAAAAATTATGTTGTTCTTGGACCGATACAATTATTTTATTTTAATTGTGAAAAACTTGATTGATTTAGCTTTGGGGGCTAAATAGTATATAAAATTAATAGCATCTTAAATATTTCAACTCCCCTCCCCAAAAAGACATGTAGGATACTAAAAGGTCACATTATGGAGAAAGAGTACAAGAAGTAATCCAGGGCTGTACAGCCAATTGCAGGAAAGCAAAAATGGAATAAATTAAAAGTTAGTGAAGAATGCTAACAAAATCCAAAAGAGCTTCTTTGAATGTGTTCGAAACAAAAGGAAAACAAGAAAATTAGAATTGTTGCTCTTTGGAGACAGTATAATGTTATAGATAACGAAGAAAAGTTGTAACTATTCAATTCAATATATTGCATCAAACAAGACACATTCTTTAGGAAATTATTAAAAGTAGGTCAAGGGGGCAATATTAAATTTGAGATCGACAGAATCATGATCAAGAACTATCTCTTTATTTGAATGAATCTCACATACCAGAGGATCTTTAACCTAGCAGACTGAACGAAGTGGCTGATAGCCTTGTCAAACTGTAATGTACTGTCTTGGATATGAGCTAGTACCATAATGTTATGTAAGGAAAACAAATGCACTCTTAAGTTGCATCCACAGAAGTGTAATTTCCAAATCCCAGGAAGTCATAAATCTATTTTCGTCTGAACTGGTTAAACTCAAACTTGAATACATTTTAAAGAAAGAGTTTAAAAATGGTAAATTTTATGAAAGAGCATCAACTACAATCAGGGACAGATGAAGAGAGATGGAAGAAATTGGGCATGTTCTCTCAAAAACTTGAAAGAAAAAGGATATCTTGATTCAGGGTGCAGATCATGGAATAATAACAGGCAGACTGAATTCTAAAACTTCTAAGGGTAACAGCAGTTGGAACCAACTGGTGAGAGAAAGATGTAGCTCCTATTCAGTAGATCTGAATCAGGCAGGAAGGATATACATTGCATGGCATGAGGGTTTCTGTGGTTTTCTGCAACAGAAGCAGAAAGAATCCAAACAGCCTGTTTTTCTTTCTCCTGAGTTGATTAATTCTTGTTGAGAGTATTGAATGTTTCTGGAAGATGACTCAAAATTACAGTTTGGCCATTCTGTTACTGAGTATAGTTTTCACCTTGGCTATGCCCCAATCAATATCTATATATCAAAATTTGTAGAATTTTGTATAACAGTTTCACAAAAGACTAAGAAATAATTCATGATGCATATTGATATCATGCCAAAGCACAGCAGTTCAGCAGATAATTATATTTCAGAACCACAATTACTACCTACTTCTATTTACACTGGAGGTATTATATCACAAGTTTTAAAAGAAAAGCTTCCAAGAGACCAGGCAAGGCATGTGTAATTAACCTATTTTATTTCTTCTAGGTTGTTTCATATGCAAGCAACTAGTGACTAAAAAGAAACCTAGATACGTGTAGGCATGAAAAGTAATTAACATATTCTTCTCCATAGAGGCATTTGTGTATATGTGCATCTAGATGTATATGTATGTGTATATATATGTGTGTATGTCTCTCTCTCTCTCTCTCTCTCTCTCTCTCTCTCCATCCATGTCTATATGTAATGTCAGTTCTGAAATCCTTCAATTATATTTCAAAACAGCTCTCATGAGTTATTTCAGCAGGAATTTACACTTGCAGCTTGATAGGGTGATAAGTATTCCAAGGTAACAGAACAGACTCTGCCAGGCAGCAGATAAAAGATAAAGTTTGGCAAAAGTAAACAAGTTAGCAGGTTAGACAGAATCTTAGCAATGGCGTGAGTGAGGAAGAAGGTCTCATAGAGGAAAATAATTTGTTCTAGTGGTTATCATACCAGGCTAGAAAATGAGAGATGGTGAGTTCTAGTCCTACCTTAGGCATGAAAGCCAGCTGGGTAACTTTGGGCCAGTCACTCTCTCTGAGCCCAACCCATCTCACAGGATTATTATTGTGTGGAACATAGGAGGAGGAAGGAAAATTAGGTATGGTCACCACCTTGAGTTATTGATAAAAATAGTAAAGGTGAGATTTTAAAAAATAAAATCTAAATAATAATTATAGATGAAAAGGGTCCAGTTCATTCTACCATCTCAGAACTCGGATATTTCATCTGGCTGCATGTTTAGTTCACTATCTCAAACAACCTTGCCAGTCCATCCATTTGCTTGGTATTACCATACTATTACTAAAGTTCTACTTTTTACCTAGGAATAACCACCATTTTCTTTTTGAAACTAAACTAAAAGACTTAAACATGTAAACTACTTTTCCACAAGGGGGAAGTTTCATTTGATAAAACATCTAAGCAATGCCTGGGGTCATCAAAAACAAAATTACATCAAAACATAAATAATTTCTGTATGGTTGAGAACATCTGAATAGTCAATTCACCACAGCTTTATTCTGAGAAAGAACAAAAAAGTATTCCTCAGTAAAGCAAATGTAATGACTCTGAGAAGACAACTGCTTATATAACCTTTTTTCTTTTTTTAAGATCATAATGTTACTTTAGAAAAATGCTGAAGTGCCTGAAGTATAAAATGTCCAAATTATCTCTTCCAGTATATCACAACCTAACATTTGAAACTGCTTTAAAGTGAATTACTATGCTTTATATCCAGGGTACATTAGTGACAATTACTGTGTAATGCTGCGCTTCACATGAAAACATCCAAACAATTAAATGTTTTCTTGAATGTATGAAGCCACATTATTGTGAGATGAAACAATAGAGCTGAGTATTAAGTTGAGCATTATGCGTTATAAATGGCACCAACTTTACAAACCCTCAGGAAGTGAGCTTTCCCTCACCCTTTGGGATCCTTTTAACAGAGATACCATAGATTGATTCCACAGTTTTCTATATACAACAAACATGTTTCATCTCTGAGCCGTTCTTAGTCTTTTCAGGAAAATATGCAGTCATATTTTGTTCCAGACTGGATATTTCTCATTTCCCAATTTAATTATCCTGGTTTTGCTTGTTAATTTTCAGGCGTTTGGAATTTCTTTCCCCTTCCCCACTTGCTTTTTTAAAAATATCTGAATTTAACATCATGATTATGTTTTCATAAAATGAAAAGGCAGAAGATTAGAGAATATTAGAAGCCTCTGGTTTATTGGTAATAAGCAAGTATATAAATAAAAGCTGCCTATCCTGATGATGATTCAATCACTTTTACAGAGCTTTCCTCAAACTCTGGAACTTGCCAGTCTTAAAAAACCTAAGTTGATTCACATATCCACCAAATGAAATTATTTATATTTTGACATATTGTGTACAGCTGGCCAATGCATTTTGTGAATCTAGGTGATATGCTGTGTGAATCCAGCCATTAATGGATTATTCAGTAAATTGTGATTTGGTATGGTTGCGTGAAAACAGACTTAATGTTGCATCTGCACAATGCTACCATGTTTTCTTCTTCAAACTGTAATGCCAGATCTAGGCTTCTTAATGTTGAATGTAACACATCTTTTTAGCTTCCTAGTAATTACAGCCTCTCACACAGGCAGGGGAAGCAATATGGCTTTTTATTTTCTTTAACAGAATCAGTCATAACTAATATTTACAATATGCAGAATAGTTTTTCAGATGCTGATCGTTTTCAGTTAATGCTAAAAACAAGCCGCTCTATAATATGCCACTACAGAGCACTGGTTGTGGTACTTTTAAGGATGAAAAATACAACTGGAAAGATACTGAAGGTCAAGGAAAGAACCTTTTGTTTTCTAGAACTTTGCCCATTTCAGCCGATAAGATGGGCAGGAAAGTATAGCCAGATGGGTGAAAAACAGTTAATGCCCCTTCATGCAAGGAGTCAATATCCTGAAAGAGGGTGTGCTGTGATCTAGAGCTGGATCCTATGATTTTTCTACTGCTCATTGAAATATATCCACTTTCAGGGGCAAGGTGACAGACAAGGTGTCACTGGTCTGAAAGAAGCTAATTACCCTCACTTTGGGCCTGGATATATACTTTGAAAGTTTGGGCTAGGGCGGCACCCGAAGATCGACCGGTGCAGTGTCCGGAGGCCCAGAGATCGATCTGTAGGACTCCGGGAAGCCTGAAGATTGGCACGCGGGTACCCAGAAATCAATCTGCGGGGCACCGGGAGGCCTGCAGATCGGCCCGTGGGGCTCTGGGAGGCTTCTAATTTGGCCCGCAGGCCAATCTCCAGGCCTGTGAGAGCCTCGCTGATCAATCTCTGGGCACCGGCAGGCCGAATTAGAGGCCTTTGGGAACCGCGCGAGTACCCAGAGATCGATTCGTGGGGCGCCCACAGGCCTGGAGATCAACCTGCGGGGCGCCTAGAGGCTCATAATTCACCTTGCATGTGCCTGAAGATCGACCCGCGGGGCACCTGGAGGCCCGTAATTTGCCCTGCGGGTGTCTGGAGATTGCCCGTGGGGACACGCAGATTGACCCGCGCAGCAGTGGGGCCCAGAGCGTGGCCGAGCCGGCATGCAAGTGAGGAGGAGGGAATGGAGCCAGAGCGGTATCTCTCTCTCTCTCTGTGTCTTTCTGTCTGTTTTCTCTCTCTCTCTCTCCGTCTTTCTCTCATTCTCTCTCTCTCTTTCTCATTCTCTCTCTCTCTTTCTCTCTCTGTGTGTGTCATTCTGTCTCTTTCTGTCTGTCTTTGTTTCTCATTCTTTCTCTTTCTCTCACTCTGTCGCTCATTCGATATCTCTTTCTCTCATTCTCCCTCTTTCTCTCATTCTCTCTTTCTCTCACATTCTCTCTTTCTCTCTCTCAATCTCTGTTTGTTATAATTTTTGTTATAATTAAATAAGCTTTTTACATTTTGCTATATTAAATAGGTGCCTTTTATA
>JANHFO010002124.1:105524-116597 GCA_032468095.1 Pareas carinatus
AATAATTATCATTTTTGGTAATTGAAATTCCACATATTGTAAGCTATTGTTTTGTATGTTATTGACCAATAAAAACTCTTTCTAATAAAAAAAAAAGAATGCTTCAAAATTGGACTGAAGCAAAAGTGGAGTGCTGGAAGGAGGGTTTATAGATTTGTATTGGAGTGACGATAGTATATTAAAGAATAGAATTGAAACTAATAAATATTAATGTCCAACATGATGAAAAGGAGAGCATGAAGTATTGAAAATGATAAGGCTATAACCTTAGTCGACATAGTTGAAGAAATGTTAAAACATGGATGTAGTTTACTGATCATTTGTATGATTTCCTTAATAGGTGCTTGAAGACTGTCCATAACAATTGGAAGAATTTATTAAATTTATAGGCTACCCATCTTGCCATCTAAAGCTCTGGGTGGAAAATTTACCATACTGTATACAATGGAAAGTGTAACAAAAGAATGCAGAAACTACAGGGGGATTTTATTATACATCCCTAGGAGGGTGCCTGGCAGAGTTCTAATTGAGAGATTCAAAGGTGACAAGAAAATTTTCAGAAATGTGGATGATGCTTTTCAACAGGTCATTGAGAAGTACATAAACTCAAGTAACAGTATACATTTGTTGATTTAGAAATGCTTATGATAAAATAAGATTGAATTATGGAATGTTCTAGACAAACATGGAATTAAGTGTTGGGTGTTGAACACAGTAAGTCTGGCATATGATGTATGTGTGAAAATAAATGGATTACACAGCAAATGGTTCAACATTCAGCAGAGATATGTGATAACCTTTCCGTTGGTTAATGTGTTTATTAAATCTGAGAAATTATTGTGAGCAAGGGATATGTGATACCCTTTTAATTTAATGTGTTTATCATTAAGTCTGAGAAATTCTTGTGATGGCAGAGATGTGAATGTAATGGTGGTTTTGTGTGCAGTTGATATGTTGTTGACTGAAAGTCTGAATGATTTGCAGTACTGGTAGTTCTCAACTTACAACTTTAAAGAAGCCTACCCAATTTGGTTTACTAGCTGCTGGTACCCGTGCTCTGCTACGGGAATTACGGGCAGTGCCGGTTTGCGGCTGGGCGGGCTTCGCCCCAATGTAGCTGAGCAGAACCAGCAACAGGGTGCCCCGAAGGCCCTGTGGCGTGCCAAGCGCTCTAGTGTTGCTCGCTGGCAGTGCCAGCTCCTCCACAGGCGTTGGAGGGGGGAAGGGGGGGTGAGTCCGGCAACAGCCCCTCTCGGACGCTGCCAACTGAGGCTTGCCATGCCAGTGGCAAGCGCGGGGCTCCCCGGCCTCCTGCCACGATTGGGAAAGTAGTGTGCTGGCCTCTACCTCCCTGTCACTTCCCCGTCAGCCTCCCAGCGCTGGGTGCTGCCGACAGCAGGGCTCACCATGCCAGCAGCAAGCACAGGGCTCCCCGGCCTCCTGCCACCGTTGGGAAAGTAGAGTGGGCCAGCCTCCGCCTCCCTGTCCGCTTCCCCATCTGCCTCCCAGAGCTGGGCACTGCCAACAGCAGGGCTCACCATGCCGTCGGCAAGCACGGTGCTCCCTGGCCTCCTGCCACTGTTGGGAGAGTAGAATGCGCCGTCTGGTAAAAGCAAACAACAGGCTGCGAAAGCCCTCCAATCAGGAAAAAGATAACAATCAATGTTGGATATTTTGTTCAATCACAACCCTCTACCCATCCAGACTAAAAAAATTAACTCACATAAAAATCAATATTTTAAAAAATCGTTTATTAGTGAGCGCCTAGATGCCAAGACAAACAGATCTACTAAATTTCATGTTTGTAATTGTTATAGTTTTTTGAGATTTTTTGATGAGTCTGTCGGTCAGTTTTTTGCATTTATATATATGGATAAAGCGGGTGACATGACCAGACCTGTTTTTACAATCTATTTTGCTGTGATTGTTAAGCAAACACATTTTTTGCTGGAGGTATTTTTGTTCAAAACCAGAGGTAAAAACCAAATTGTAAATCACAACCACCTGGCCATTGGATACTGCATGCGGCCATAATTGTAGGCTTGGTGCCAAGCTCTCAAAATGTAATCACATGCAAGGAAGTGACTGCTTGAGCCAGGTGCAGGAGGTCTGTTGTAGCTTCAAACAGTCCCTAAGCAACCATGTGACATTGATAATATAATGCAGCAAATATGTAAATATGGATGTGAAAATTTATGCATCCAAGAGCAGCCTTTGGTAAGGAAAATTGAGTGAACAGCTTCCATCAATTATCAGTAACCAAAAAAAAACTAGATTAAGTAGAATAATTTATATATATTTTTGGTAGAATGTTTGCTAAAGATGCAGAAATGGGTTGGGAAATTTTAAGATGTAATAATAACAAGTAGTATGTGATCTTTTGTGAGGAATGTATATTTGTCAAAATAAGTGAAAGTGGTTATGTATAAGCTCTTTGAGAATTGGAGAATGATTTGGGTCGTTACATTCAATGCCAAAGCAAATGCAAAAATGACATTGTTAGAGAATCAGCTCCTAGTTAATTAAATGGGGATATTTGGATAATATGGGAGGAGAACAAACATCACCATTATTGGGCAGACTAAGTTGTACTACTGAATGGTTTATTTTGGCTATTTTTTCTGCAATTAACTATCAAAAAAATTATGAATAGCTCAAGGCAGTGAAGGAACCTATTACTACTTCCTCCTAATGTTTTCTCCACAACAGTATCCTGTCAAGTGGATTGGGTTGAGAGAGAGTGACTGCCCGAATGTCACCCAGCCAGCTTTCATGTTTAAGGCCAGGACTAGTCACAGTCCCCTAGTTTCTAGTATGTTGCCTTAACCACTAAGCTAGTCTGGCTCTTATGTGTTCTGTTATACCCACTGTTTACAGAACAGAACTAAATAGAACTTATCGCTCATTTCTATAGACTACTATTGACAAGGACTTTTACAAAATATTAGCTTGAAGTTGCAATTGCTATTGATATCTTTGTTTCATTTGTTCTTATTTCAAACAATGCCAGTACCTTTTTATAACAATTTAAGAGTTTTGTAATCTCTAATCAGTGTATTGCAATTACATTTACTCTATTTGTAAAGACGTGATATGTTTGTTGAAAAAAGGGATGCTGTAATAATTGATAATCACTATTACATCATATAGCAGTTTGCATAAGTTAATGTTATGATTTTAGTGCTGTTCATTTTCATCACTTTTTCATGGAATTTATAGTCATTGGGGCATATCCAAATTTCTTATAGTTTGGAATGCATGGAAACAACATGCCTAATCAAAAGATAAAATTATAACCACATGTCAGATAGAAGGAAAACAAATGTAAATATAAAGTTTTGGTGGACTTAATTAATTTGTTACTTGTTTGCAGGTTAGCCATGTTGAGCCTTGGGAGAAGGGAAGCAGAAAAACTGCAGGTCAAACAGGGATGTGCGGAGGGGTAAGTAGAAGTACGTGATTTCTGCATTTTGGAGCTTTTTTAAAAAATAGTTAACCTTTTCAAAATGATCATATAAAAAACTTTATTTTGCAAGCTTTCATCAAGTTCATTAGTACAGGTAGTCCTCAGCTTATGACCACAATTGAGCCTAACATTTCCATTGCTAAGCAAGGGTGTTAAGTCGAGGATTACCTGTAGATTGGTCCATTAAAAGATTTGTTGATAACTCATATTTTATAATATATTTTTATTTCAGAGTGAGATTTTCCTTAAATTATATTTATTGTTCTAACAGAGATTAAATGCATTAAAGATAATATTTCCTTCTAATGATAAATGCAATGCTAATATGTATTTTATATTTAATCAAATATAATTATTCAATTCTAGGTTCTCAGTTTTTTAAAAGAAGGCACACTTATAATGAAGCTTTAGGTAAAAAGTATTTGATCAATAAGTTAAAATTTAATTTTTAAAAACATCAGAAATATTTTACTGTGAGACGTTTTCATTTTAGAACATTACTTCTCAATTTAGGAAACACCATGCATACATAAAATATTTATCCCTTATTACTAAGAGGAACAAACATGCAGACAAGTTATTTGTACATGTTGTCTGTGTAAGCTTTTCAAATATGTGAAGGAGAAAACAGGCTTCGTGTGTTTACTGTTTTTGTTTTTTATTTATTTTTATTTATTGTTTACTATTAGCCACCCAGTCTTCCCCCCTGGCAAAATGAATGACCATATGAAATATTTCTTCCTGAAACAATGTTAAACAAGTCACAGTTGAATGATTGGCAGTCATGCCATTTCTTTGAGAGAAGATGTGACTTCTTGGATATATACACCTGAATCCGTTCTTCCTTCTCCCAAAAGTTTGAGCACAGAAAATAATTTACTTACTTAAAAAACTCACCTATACTGTTTCTGTGTTGAATGAATTATGTTTTTTTTCTTTTCTCATTTTGAAAGGTGCGAGGAGTTGGAACTGGAGGTATAGTGTCTACAGCCTTTTGCCTCTTGTACAAGTTATTTACTTTGAAGCTTACCCGTAAGCAAGTGATGGGACTAATAACTCATATAGATTCCCCATACATTAGGGCCCTTGGATTCATGTATATTAGGTAAGTAGTGGTGCATTTAATTGCAAACTTAAGTTTTATCCACAGGGGGGGGAAATTAAATTAACACAATTACTTTGTATTTCAAGGTACACACAACCTCCAAAAGATTTATGGGACTGGTTTGAATCCTTTCTCGATGATGAGGAGGTATGTCAACAAGGGTAATAATTTGTTTTCTTTTTTAAAATTAAATTGTGTTCATATTTTATGAAATGCAAAAATAATCTTAAACTGTTGGTAGATTTGGAAAAATGAATGGCCACTTTAAAAAAAATACAGTTGGAATAGTAACAATCGAACAATAAACAAACTTTCACATTCTATTCTTCAATGTTTTCACTTGCAGAATTGTCCACTGAACTTAATTTTTTCAAAGTTTTTATAGTAATTAGAAACTCCATAGATATCTTGGTTAAAAGTTAAGTTCCTGTAGTGCCCATACATTAGTTTATCTGAATTCTTTTTTTTCCCCCTCCAACACTGATCTGCTTTCTTTGGATTTTATCACAAACATGTTTCAGTTGTAGTACCTATACCATAAACCAACAGTTCCCAACCTTTTGGGCACCAGGGACCAGTTCTGTCGTGGGTGGTTTTTCCACAGATTGAGGGG
The DNA here is from genome assembly GCA_032468095.1 of Pareas carinatus. NCBI lineage: Eukaryota > Metazoa > Chordata > Lepidosauria > Squamata > Pareidae > Pareas > Pareas carinatus. The sequence goes on from JANHFO010002124.1 coordinate 110,709, forward strand.
GACATGGTTTCACGCAATACCTGAATTCCGCATGTGTGCAAATGGGGCTTCACTCGCTTGTGTGGCGCGATTCTGGCAAACTGCCGACTGGTCCATAGCCCAGAGGTTGAGGACACTTGCCATAAACAGTGATTATTGAAATCAAGTGATGCAGTCTCTTTAAGTGGGTTTTAGATGGGTTTTCTTCATTCATACACATGTGCGCACACAACACTGGCACATTTATTTATTCATCACGTTCTCAGTTCTTATCCATAACTATTTCATGACTCTGTTTTTCACCCAACTCACTAAAACTAAAGGAATACAGAGTAATCACTTTCATATGCTAACATTTTTTTAGTTTGCTAGTGTTGAAGATATGAAAGCATCTATCTCTGTATGTGTGTGTGTATATATATGTGTGTGTGTGTGTGTGTGTGTATATATATATATATATATATATATATATGTGTGTGTGTGTGTGTGTGTGTATACATACATGTATATAATATTCACATACATATATATAATATTCACTGTGCAGCGAATGTAGAAGAACTGTGAATGTGAAAGAAGCTTATAAGTAAACCTTGTTAACAGATGATAATAATTAATATATGTTGTCAATACTTCATTTTATTAGCTGGACATTTTTAAAATATGTGAATCAGAAAGCCAGACAATTGATTAGAAAAATGAATTACCTTTATTAAATCAAAGCAGACCTAGAGAAATAATTCCTTATATTTTCATGGGGTTAACCCAGTGTTATCCAGTCTAATGCCTTTTAGAAGTGTTGGACACCAGCATCCCTAATTCCCAGCAATATTGAAGCATTATGGGATTTGAAGTGCTATATAGTTAAGAGTCACCAAATTTCAGAAGGCTGAGTTAATCAAATGAACCAGGCAGCAATTTAGAGGTGAACTGAGCCACAGTCCACTAACAGCACAGCAAAATCTTTCCAACACATTACAAAAATGGATGAATCATATTAATACAAATCCCCATGAAGAGCTCACACTTGAAGAGCATCTCTTCAAACCCACACATTCTTCTATGTAAAAACACATAGAAAGCACATAAAAAGTTTGGTGTTCCAAATACATTTTTCCTCTATGTGTAAGGATACAAGAGCCAAGATATAAGCTAACCATTTCTATGAAAGCGAAGAAACATATACATAAAAACCAAAGGAACGGATATATCCAACAGTGGAGCAGAGCAAAGAGCATGAACTGACGGGCCACAGCTAAGAAAGTTATTTGAAACATTTGTACAAATCTAGACTGTTATTATGGCACTCTACAAGGAGTAATGTGAGGCAGACCCAAAAGAGGTGGGAGAGACAACATCAAAGGCACAACACAACATCAATTATAAGAGCAACAACCAGAACTTTGCATCTCCCTGGACACCAGAAGCAGTAAAAAGAGGAAGTAAAGAAAAGAACGACACCACCACTGTTAAAGATATACAGTATCTACGTTGTCTCTAAAATGATACAAAGATTCTTAACACATACTAGGAAATCAGAGGGTGTTAAATTTTCTCCACTGATGTATTTTTCTCTGTGTTCAAATGACTGAGATCACTAAATTACAGGGGTGTGCAAAACATTTTGTTTTGAATCATTTCAAGCATAAACCTTCCCAAACGTCCTGCCTCTGCAACTGGCTGCTTTCAGAACTCTAGAAATGTTTTGAGCTTGAAACAGAGTTTAGATATATAAATATCAAGAGCTACATATATCAACGTGTTATGAACATCTCCTACAACCCTTTAACTATAGCTATTCCCTCAGACTGAGCAAGAAACATCTTTCCTATAGTTGAAAACTCTTAGTAATCCTTCCTGCTTGATCAGACCAGGACAAAGCCAACTCAGACAGTACAGCTACTTGGGACAGCAACAAGCAAGAGCAAAATAAAAATCTCAAACTACATGGATTGTTCCCACCAAAAATAAAAAGTGTCCCCAATCCTTCGTATCATCAGCATTTGAGTTTATTGATCAATTTATTGATCAGTTGGTCGATCACAGTTGATCGACCAGCCATGGTCCAGAATTTTCCTATCGCAGTAGCAAAGGCTCATGCAAACCAATCATTACAATTTCAATATGTATGAAGAATGAAATTTTTGTTTCATGAGAGGCTGTATTATCACTCAATACTGAATCAAAATTAGAGAGAGGCCTGTTTCTTATTTATATTTCCCATCAATATTCAATTACAAACGTGTCAATAAGGTACTCAAATTAATAATCCAAAGCACCACTTTTTTAATCTAAAGTATATGCAATACATTACATGAACCAATCTAATGTAGCAGGTTGCACACATTAAAAAGAAGAAAACTTGACTTCATCTATAATCTATGTATATATAATTATAGATACAGTAATGAAAAGATGAAGCTGACGTCTATGAAACGTGCCAAAAAAAGTGACCTACAACCTTTCAGAAGGAAACATGAAAACATGCATAGTATAGTCTTATTCACTTGGAATTAAGAGAGGCTAATAAATATGAGGAAAAAAACTCTCCCCAAAGCATGTAATTTTAATACAGTTGGGTGAGAATGGTTTGTTTTGAAAGCTGAATTTTTCCCTTTCTAATGTCTGGTGCACGCAATATTTATATTTAAATATTTATATTTACATATAAAAATCCCAAGTCAGTTGTCTATTATGGTCTTCCTTGTTTTAACAGAATACAAATAACCTAGATCACATTAAGGGATGTAGTTCTTAATTGATCTTTTCAAAGAAAACCTTACTGCAAATTGTTCTATTATTTATTTGAAGGAATTAAATCCAGGAAGTGCAACAGGATAAGACTAAATGACTAAAGTTTTCATTATTATCTATTCAGGTCATATTTTTGGCCACAAAAATACATATTGTAGTAGATTAACTGGAATATATACATCAAATCTCCTGATTCTGACATCGTTATTTCTACATTATATTATTTTTTTAACCAAATCAAATAAATTAGAGAAAATATTAGCTCCTTATATACTCCACTCTTCCTAGTTTCATAAGAAACATAAATTATATCTAAACTTCTATTTCTCAGTTTAAATGTTATTTTTATTCCTTATGAGACTAATCCATAAAATTTAGACCAGAAACCCTAATAACATATCATTAGCAACAAGTAAATAACTGAGTGCTTTTTAATAATCTTGCAACTCACACTCATAGTCTTTTTTTTACTTATAATTTGTTAAAGGACAGAGAAAATAGCAGAGTGCAATAGCTCTCTCTCAGAAAGAGATGACAGAAAGATCATACTTTATTACTGCAAATTTCTATTTGAAGCTTCATCTTTCCAGGAGAGTTTAATCTGGAGTAATATATAACTTTTACTTATAGTTCCAAGCCAATAAAACATAGCAAAAACAGAATTTAAAAAGTACTTTGAAGTAATTAGCATGATCAAGTGTGAAATAATAAAAAATGCAATCCACATAAAATATGTTGCTAAGAAAATCAGGCAGATGGAAAAGTTATAAAATCAAAAATCTTAGTTGTATAAACCGGAACAGATGAATATATAACATTTCAAACAATAATGAAGCAATCCAGAGCTATCTGATAAGAAGTGTCTACAGTCAGGAAAAATGTCTATTTTCTTCTTTAAGCATTTAAATGGTTGACAGCATTCAACAACATAAAACTCCTTTTAAAAAAGCTCACAAAGTAAAGGGAAGGGAAGTTGAACAGTAACAGAGAACGCTTTATGTGTCACAAAAAAAGCTACACCCAACTTCCAACAAGTTTAAGATTTTCTATTATGTTCAGCTAAATACTAGTACACATTAGCAATTTAGGAGTAATCCAGGCTAGCAATCATATTCAGGTATAGATTAGCATTAAGAACTAAGCTGCCCTCACTTCTTTGTATACAAACCAACCACTTAGACTGGACAAGATTAATTAACCTATTATGCAAAACACTTTAAAAGATAACTTACTGCTTGTCAGGTGAATTGGTGAGGTATGTTGCCCATTGGGTGTGCTTGAAGTAAGGTCAATCGCCACATTGGAGTGTTCCCTTTCAGGTGAAAGGTCATGGTCACCTATTATATTTAAAAAAGTGTCAGTTTTTATTTAGAAAACCTGTTATTTCTGGTAGTTCTGCTCCCAACGTTATTAGATTTTTCCATTCATTAAAGGCTAGCATGTAGGTTACAACTGCTTATTAGGTATGGCAGAAAGGTCTGTTTATTGGCTTGTTCAACATTAACAAAATTGGCTTAATATTATGGTCTTGGGACAAAGCCAAAGAAATATCCACACCTCTTCAATTTCACACTCAATTCCTTTGCATACAGGGTATGGTTTATTTTTTTAAAGAAATACAAAAAGGGAAAGTTTATGTTCCATATAGGCTGCTTACCACCTTCTGTCCTTCAAGACATCTATTCAGTCACTGAAATGACCAAACCAACAAAAAGTAAAATATGACAGTAAAGAATTATCTTAATATCTCAATAAGGTAAAAGTTCAAACAATGAAAGGAAAATTAAACTGATACTTACAGGACAAGTATCCATCAGTAGCCTCCACTTCCATAATCAAAGTGCAGTGCTATAAAATAAAAACTACACTGTCAAAGATGCCCTCACTCTGTCAACACTTGAAAGACCTAGGTTTCCAAGTGAACTATCCCTTTTCTCATTGCTAATCACACCAGTGTTTGCATAGTAGAAGCCTTTTTGCCTGGAATCTTTCTGAAAGCACCCAGTGATCAGAATAGGTTAATTACTTTCCAAAAATGAACCCGGGGAGGAGGTGAGGGGGAATCACACACTAAAATAATTACTAACCAGTTTCTAAATAAATCCTATTTAGGTCAGGTATGTGTTAACTGACTTGACAGCACCTTAACAATCAACAGCTACTGTTACACAAAGGCAGGAGCGTATTTGTTAATAAATTCAACAGGGAATCTGAGTAGGAACTTTTGGGCTGAATTTTAGGTACTGTCAAATGTCAGTATTACAAAGTTTCTTACCACTGAGGCTCTTCTATGGTGTGAAGAAAAAATGCTGAACAAAAATAGTAAATGTATGCTTCCCCAACACTGATATAACATTTTTGCACAGGAACCAGTTTATTCTAGCTTAGGTTTTTAACCCTGGAGCAATTTTTAAAGTAGTTCCAGATTGCATGCATTACTGCAGTCTCAAAAGTTTCTTGAAGCACTTTGCTAGCAAGGAGCAAGGCATTTTTTTCTAGAAATCAAATAGTCATATTAGGTGACACTCAAAGTCATTTACTGTATGAATAAAAATGAAATGAAATGAAAAGGTAATTAACATTTTAAAGGGAAACTTAAAAGGGAAAAAAACCATCCCCTCCAAAGAATTTCATTTTTCCTTCCTAGTCCCCCAGCTCCCTTTTGCCTTTAGTTTCAAAACTCTTATTACATCAAGCAGTTAAATTATTCACAATGAACCATTTCTGTATTGATTGCCAAGTATATTTAGCCCCGGCTCCTGGAATTTCTCCATTACTTACTGGAAAACAGGCAGCTCCATTTCTTGTCTCCTAAACCACTTCCCTTTACCTCATCCCCCTTCTTAAGGAAGAAAGACTTCTCTGCTGTGTTCCTTTCTCTTTGGCATGCAACATATCAAATTCCCAAGACACTCAGTATAATACTTAGATTTCATCTGGCAAAACTGCCATCATGTTGATGTTTACATGGCTTTAAGAACAATACTTTAAATCTAAATGTTTTAGCATAAGAGCAATTCCCTCATGCCTTTCCAAAATTACCTTATCTTCCACCTCCAGCAGGTAACATACACGGTAACAAGGGGGTGGAAGTTCCTAAAGCCCACAGGGGAGGAGAGAAATACTATCCGGGCCAATGAAATGAATAGAAAGGTA
>JANHFO010002125.1:14044-24064 GCA_032468095.1 Pareas carinatus
ACCCTTTCAGTCCCTGCATTAAATTCAGGGACTTAGGGGAGCCCTGCCCTCGATCCGACTGCTCACCCCTCCCTCTTGTCCCAGGGGAAAGGCTTCCAGCCGCCTAACAGCTGATTTTAAGCTGTCAGAACGGTTTTACGCAGTCCTGGGGCTAGCAGACTCTACGAGTCCGTCCTTCAACACCTGCGGTGCCACCGTAAGTCCTCTTTCTTGAATAACTTTTTAGCCAATGATAGCTATGCGTTCCCAATCCCTGTCCCAGCTACATGTTTGATCCTTCCGTTTCATTGTCCATGTCAAGTAAGAACTGAATATATGAATTAACACTTGACTAGTAATTGCCAGATGAGGTATAAAAATAGCCATGTCATGAGATTTTAAAAAATCCTGAGAAGAACTGAGAAAGTGATGGAAACATGCTTCTTAAAACTGAAAAGATGAAGATTTAGTTTTATTTCCTCCACATGTTTCGTGTATATTTATCTCAAGAACTAATTGTATTTGTATTCAGGAACACCTGTGGGGATCTCATTTAGATGGGGTTGACTATCTATATGAATGCCAAACTAGAAGAAAATATCTAAATTAAAAAAAAGCAAGACTTCTTCCTCTTTTCCTAAATACTTTAAAGATGAAAAAAAATCTCTCATTTAAAAAATATTTCCAACTCTGTATGAGAAGATACAGGATGTACAGATCTAGGATGCAATATAAAATGAATGTTTCAGAAAGGCTTTGGGCAGCATAATGTAAGACAAGACTCTGCCAGCACACATATATTTATTTATTTAGAGCTTTTATATATTGCCAAGTAGGACTCCTGCAGTTTACCCATAAACAAAAAAACAGCATGATCTAATTGATAAAAACAATTAAATGACAAATTAAATAAAACCCACTGGCACCCAATCCCAGTGGCAGCAATTAGATATTAAATGCTCCATGGAGCAATACTGTTTTTACTGTCTTCCTAAATTATATCAAGGTGAGCATCAACTGATCCCTTAGCAGGAGGCTTTGACAAAGGGCAGAGGGGGGGGGGAGAGAAAAATGTCCTCCAAACATCATCACCTAATTAAGTTTGGTTGGGATGGGGCCAGGGGGCTTAAACGTCCCCTTTTTATAATCTCTTGACCTTTTTAGTGGTTACCCAACATCATCAGACAGTACTGTTTCTGTATCCACGACATGAATTACTAAGTTCACACATCTATAACACATCTATACAGTCACAAAGATAAAGGAGATGAAACTTTTTTTAAAAAAATACCCATGTGACACTTGTTTCAGAGTGCAAATCATTCAAGAGAACATCCTTTCCTATTTACCTGGCATATAAGAGCATCAGTAAATGGCTGCATCTTCATTGGACCCCTTATTCAAATCTTAATTTCAGGACTTCTTTCTAGTAAGATTTTTGGTACATAAAAGAAACTGGATTAATCTGTGATAATCATAAGCTTCTTTATCATGCACAATCCTCATAATTAAAAGATTTGTCAGATTAAATGTAGTTATGTTTTCAATGGCAAAAAAAGTATTTGCGTTTTGCAACAGCAAAATGATTTTGGCTACTGCAATAAAAGAATGTTTATTGGTGCTTGTACAAACCTTTGCACTCTTAGCAGCTGTTTCATTTCTCCATGCCAAGAATGTCCACTTGAAAAGATGTAAATCACTTCTATGTCTTTTCTTAAAAGAGAAAAATACTGTTTGAAAATTGGTCAGAAATGCTGTCATCTGATGGTACGTTATTAATTTAAATAGATTTTAATTAATGCCTTTTGAACACATCCTTTTTTATAAAAATCACCTGTACTAACACTGAAACACAAATCTCTTATTGCTTCATCCTGATAAGAACATTTCCTTCTATGGCATTTAAAACATGCAATCATGCTTAAATTTTAATGTGGACTATTTCAGAAGTTAATTGAGTTGCCTTGAGGAATAAAATCTAACTCAAATAGGTCTCCTTTCCAATTACCACTTTCTATTTTATTTATGCAAGTTAACAGGGAAGAAAGGAAAGAGTGAAATCAACATTTATTCTAAGTGTTTCACTGAACCATGACAGATATCACTCTGAAGGTTACCAACAAATGAAGTATTTAGACAAATTTAAAATTGCAATCCATTATGAATATCATTGATTACTTCAGAGAATACATACAGAATATATGCCTTCTTTACCTCAGTATTTTTGGAGAGCTACTAAATGCTTAATGTTTCTCTCTAGAAGTAAATATAAAAGTTGTTGCTGATTAGGATACCTTGAAAAATTATTGCACTCTTATGACATTCAGTGGGATCAAGAGGCAAGACTAAAGGTAATTATACGCTGAAGAGTGCTTTGGTTCACAAGCTTAGCACTTTCTTTTCATAGATTTTGATGAGTCAAAATTTGTTCACCAAAGAAGTTAAAATGGTCAACATTTTATTGCATTAATTCAGCATCAGTCATTTTCTGAAAATTAGAAATATTCCTCTGCAAAGTATGGTATGTCTCTTTGATCATGAACTTTCAGCTGTTCAGATTTACCTTAAAGAAGAGCCAGATGCAATCTCAGGCAACTGCCCAAACCTGCTGTCCCTCAGAGGTGCAGGAACACACAGAAAAAAGAATTTTAAAAACTCCAAAACCATTAACTCAAGCCTATGAAACATTAAAGCTGAACACCTATCCAAGCTTAACTGTAGATTTAAATGAGCGCTATTCTGGACTTAGTAGGAATCAGTCTATACGAGAGGTCATGTTTTAGGCAAAAGTTGAAAGAAGAGGGTTGGAACAAGTCAGTGCAGGATGAAAAGGATGATATACATCAACCATCTCCACTTTTAACATTGTGTCACAAAGGTTTCAATAACTGGACCCATGAATGCTCAAATAGCATTTCTCACGATGCTGACCCCTAAAGAGGTCATGTCTTCCAAGTAATTGACCCTACAGTCTGGAACATTTCTGCTTTTCATTCCTCTGTTCCTTTACTCAAATGGTATTGTCCAAGCTGTAGATCATAGATCGTGACTGAAGGTCTCTGGGAAATGGACTGGGACCCTTTTCTTTATGGGTAGTCCCAACTAATACCTTGATTCCTATATTGGAGAAGTTGCCTTAATGAGCTCCTATGCACAACATATTGAAATAATAAATATGAGAAGGAAAGGGGAACAGGAAAGGCAAGAATTTGAAGATGAGAAAGACAAAGGAATGTTGAAGAGCCCACTTTAAAATTAGATAGTGTGTTGGTATCCTGATGCTAAAGGATTAACTTATCACACAAAAGAGAGATGCAGCTTATCCTCTACTGCTCGGAGGACAAGATCAAAGCCAATAGATTAAAAGTACAAGGAAGCAGGTTCTGATTCTATGGCTTGCAGTTGAATCCTGGAGATCCCAATTTGGGTGTGACTTGATCTGCCTTCATTTTCAGAATGGATTGTCGGATGTCCCCATTTGTTCTGATTAATCAGAAAGGCTAAGTTCCCTCTGGACTTAACAGTTTCTGATTCTCTTCCTGAAGTTTCCTGTCACTTTTAGGCAGAAATTGCATAAGAATAAAATTAAAGAATAAGTAAACCTGCTCCATCCTCTCCCCCAAAAATATACATCAGGAATTCTAGAAAAATTGGTCCTGTGTTTATGCATGACATGGCTCTTCCTTTCTAAAGAAAAATAAAGTATAGCCCTCAATATTAAAACATTGCTGAATCCTGAGATAATAAAAGGACAGCTAAAGAATTATAGAGGGAAAGAGAAGAGAGATAAGTAGAGATTGGCCAGAAAGAAATGAAGTTTTCTCTTCCAGCTTCTATGTACTGCTTTCCCAAATGTGACATTTTTTTAAATCTGTAATTATTAAAATAATCTTTAGAAGTTATGTAACCTTATAACCATATAGGTAATGTCTTTCTACAGCTAGTAACATCCTTACTTTTAAGAGGTTCAGTAGAGTCTATCTTTCAGTGGATTCAAATATCAACATATAAAGTACAAATTAGTACAAAGAAAAAAGGGAGGGAAACCAAAGAGGCAACTGGATTTTCTTTGTTTTGAAAAAGTACCTTTGGAACAACCATGACCTGGATACCTGAGACTCTCCAGAGACATTAACGGAGGAAAAGGGGAAGGGGGAAAAGGTAGAATTTACCTTTCAAAGAGATCAAAATTGTGTTAGTTCATGCTTGTGACGGTGATAGAGAGGCTACAGTTCTTATACGGTACTCCTCTGAGGTAAGTGAACATTACTAGAAAGCGTTTTAATAGCAGTAAATGCCCTCGGAATGCTATTAAGGTTTAGAGGAAATACTTGATTTTTCTGAAGTACTGTAAGAAAAAGATCTTTGGAATCTGTGACCTTTGAATAGAGGAAGGCCTTGACTTACAACCATTAGGTTAATGACCATTCGAAGTTACAGTGGCACTGAAAAAAGTGATTTACAGTTAGTCCTCACACTTACGATCACTGTAGCATCTTCCTGATCACATAATCAAAATTCAGGCTCTTGGCAACCAGTGTGAATTTATGATTTAGATTTTCCAATGCACCATTGTTGCTTTTTGGTCATGACGTTTTTTGGTAGCCAGCCTGTGCAGTGTTCTTGCAGCAGGTAGTCCAATGTCTCTTCAGCTTCTTTTCATAGGCAGTACTTACCATCTGTTGCTGCCTGACTATGTACGCATTTGTTCTTAAGGCTTAGTCTTCTGCAGCCAGAATTAGTCTCTTGATCTCTTTCTTCAACTTTCTTACTCTTAACCATTGCTGAGTCTTGTTATCCATGCTACTTTTTTAATATACTGGCCATGTAGTGCATTCTTTTCCCATGCCTCCATTCTGTTTTTCATATGGTCTTTCTTGTAGACCAATTTTGTCTCTCCAGTAGTCAGTAAACCTTCCTTTCTTCTTCACTGTCCTTCAGATATTCTTCCAATGCCCTTTTTTCTTCTTCATCCATCCGATGAATGTACTTGCAACATTTCAAACCCACCTATTTTTCTTAGCAGGTACAGTCTGTCATTATCACTTCAAGGATGAAGGACATGATTCATTGTCATTATTTTTCTGGTCGTCTTATCCATGGCTTTTAGTTTTGCTTGAGTCCAGTCTACTATTCCAGCTGTGTATTCTCCTCCTCCTCCTCCTCCTTGCGTTGATAGTATTTCTTTCACTGAGTTTGGACTTTAAAATCTTCACTCTCTTGATGTACTCACTTCTAACCTTTTTCTTGACTTCATTGTGCTTTTTGTTCTCATCTTGAAGGATACCTAGGTATTGATAGTGATAAACTTCATCCAAATTCTTGATGGTTTTTTTATTCTTTTTTTTCCTTTCAGTTTTCACTCTTTTCCCCATTTATAGTGAATGTGGCACATTTGGACAATCCAAACTCCATTATTAGTATCTTGGCTGTATATACTGACAGTGTTAATTAGCAATTCTATTTCAGATGGTGCTTTTCCATACAGCTTCAGATCATCTCTGTAAAGGAGATAGGATAGTCTAGCAGGTGTTTTTGATGTTTGATGGCCATGACCTGAGTTAAGTATTGTTAATAGAGGAATCAGTGCAATGACAAGTGCCATCGATATTTGCACAAAGCTCTGGTGACTTCCACATCTCTATTCAGAATAGCTTAAAAAAAGTATTGATGCTGTGATGTGTTCTAATTTGGTTCTGCTTTTGCTTGGAGAGAGAGGGGAAATAGATTTTACATTTATAATTTTAAAAGCTATAATTTTTGCTTTGCCCGCATCTCAGTAAGTTTATTTATATGTAACTTTTACCTGTAAGATAACTCTTAGGTGCTACGGTAAAAGCTATATGGCTATAGACTAATCAGCTTTTCATAGGGAACTTAATTTCATTTAAGCTTCATTAAATTCTATCCTTTAGGTGACTTTCAAAGTATCTTAAAATTTGATAGGATTGTAATGAGCCTGGTATTTATAGGGAGGTGGAGATTCTCCATAAAGAAAGGCAATGTATATATGCCGACGTCCAGTATGGAGGTGGTAATGTTTAAATGAAATTGCCAGAACTGCTACAAGATAAGGAAATTGCTATAAATTATGACATTTGGGGCTGTACAGTATGATTTGCTTTCACCAGCAATTTCTGGGCTCCTAAATCATCGTTGTAAATAATAATTGAAGAGCTGATTTCCCAGACTTTCATCAATTTATCTGTGCTATTTCCCCATCTATTTTCTTCCTGCAGTGCAGGGTCAACTGGAATAACTCTGCATTTTCCATAAAGGAGGAACATCATGTTAGTGAAAGACTTCTGGGGGAGGGGGTATAACTAAATAAGGTTACACATTTACCATTTTTCTATTCACAAACTCTTAGAGAGACAAGGAGATGATAGAAAATGACTTCCAGTAAATTATCTGTAATAGTACCTGAAATCAGAATGCAGTTGCGGGAAAATGAACTTTGTGTATCAACATCTGAGATATTTTAGTCATTTTTATTTATTTATCTTTATTTATCTTCTTCAACTGATTTGTTTCCCCTCCAGCCTCATGGTTGAATAAATGGAGTAAAAATAGGCCTCACGTTCTTTGATTTAATTTATAAATTGTAAAGAACTAAAAACAATCATGCCTGCTCTTCCTTGTTCTTCAAAACAATCGATTGAAACTAATCTTGAAAGAGACTTTTCACCTATGATCACAGTTTCCTGTCTCTTAATCCCTTCCAGAAAGTAGACGTTCCAATCCTAAGAGCTGGAACAGGAGAACCCCTGCACTACTAACCTGTGAAAAAATATTTGAACTACTGTAGAAGACCATATCCTGAGGTCTTTTTTTCTCAAGCTATTGTGCTATACTTCTCTGCCTTCTAATTTCCTGGGTGCAAGAGTTCAGATTATTTTCTGTTTGGAAACAGTACGATCTTGCCCATGAATTTTGATCTGGTTTCAAAGATTTTGATTCTATGTCAAGTTGATACAAAGAATGAACGGCAATATGAAATCTTGCAATAAAGACTGATATAACGAATTAGTAATGAGAAAATGTTCAGCAAACCAGAACCATGTGGAAGATATGAATTTCTCAAAGTGGAAATGTCAATTATGTGGACAAACAGCTGCCACTTAGTACAAAACTCAGGAAGCATATAGAGACGTTATGTTAAGGGGAAATCCATAAAAGAGAAATGCTATATTTAACTTTAAATAAGAAAAGAGTACAGTTTCATATTGCGAGGGCAGTCAGGTGCTTAAAGGGGCTTTGTTCTGTCATAAATGGCACATCTGTCATATGCAGGAGGTCATTTGTATATCTTGGTATTTTGTACTGAGTACAGGCTAGGACTTTGAGAAGGAAGAGAAGAAAAACCAGATCCTAGTACTCTCATAGTCAAATGCTCCATCAGTTAGTTTCATCTGATTGGAGAGAGGTGTCAAGTGTGACGACATTTTGTCCCCTATATTTTCTCTCTTCACACACACACATTCAGAGAGAGATAGAGATGAATGACTTGAATTAAAAGATGGAAATTATGCTTATCATTTTTGAAGGCGGTGCACAATTAGATAGGATAGTTAATACCCTAGAAAAAGTAATCAGATTCAAACTTTGGTCATTATAAGAGTGGGCTGAAAGTGTAAGTGCAGACTTCTTCATTTAGACAACTGAAATCCAAAGTACAGGTATAGATTGGGGGGTATCTGGCTTTGAAATAATATTTGTGATAAATATGGTATAGTAAGCAATTGATTCAAAATGAATGTGAGCCAGCGGTATGATATATCTGCAAAAAAAGGCAAGTGATGAAGTATAATTTCTAAAATATGGAAAGTGATCATTGTCTTTGATCAGTCATCACCTCAAGTGCTGTGTTTGTTCTGGGCACAGCACTTGAGAAAATGTGAGCTATATTCAGAAAAAAAAGCCATAAGAGCACTCTGGATATTAGAAAGTAAATCATATGAAAAAAAAAATCTGAAGGAGCTGGTATATTTAGCCATAAAAAAATAAGTGAGGAGGTATATCACCCTACTCTTCAGATATATGAAAGCTTCTCAATAGAAAATAAAGCTTGTTCTTTCTTATTCCAGAGTTTACAATATGAAGTGAACAATTAGAACTGCAGAAAGGCAGAATCTGATAACTTCATTCATTTATTTTTATACTACCCTTTTTATAAATGACTCAAGGCAGTGAACATACCTAATACTTTTTCTTCCTCCTATTTTCCTCAAAACAGGAATGACCCCTGAGGTGGGTTGAGCTGAGAGGGAGTTGACTAGCAGTTGCATTTGCCCATCATGTGTTCTGAGCACTGTCTGCATGTTAGACTGCAGATTCTTCTTGTTGTTGTTCCTTCAAGTCATGGTTGCCTCCTGACAACTACCTGATTTAACCCCTTCAGTTTTCTTGGCAATATTTCAGAAATGGTTTGCTTCTGCATTCTTCATGGAGCTGAGAAAGTGTGACTGGCCCAAAGATACCCAGCTGAATTTGATACCTAAATCAGAACTAGAAATCAGTCTCGTGATTTGTACACTGAATATTGGGAGGGAAGGAAATCCTCTCTAACAATAAGAGCAGTTCAGATGTGAAACCATTTGGTAGGTGCCCCTTCACTGAATATGTTCCAGTATCTGCCCAGAATAACTTGATATTTATCTCAATGACCTAAATTTTGTAAGATTATGGTATTATACTTTTTTTAGTAATATGTTTAATTGTTTCTCAAAAGGGAAAAAACCCAACAAATTAATTTCTTTACTCCTATCTGTGTGGGGAGAAATTCTGGAGTGTAAAAATTTGAAAAACATCAGCTTGAATTATAACATGGGAATTGGGTGTAGAATTATAAAATAGGAAAGGTGGTATTTAGCTCAGCAGCTGTAACTGTAAGAAGGTCTAGAAATCCTAGCGCAGTGCTTTTCAACGTTTTCACAGATTGCACCACTTTAAGACATGACAATATTCAAGTACCACCAGTGGCTTAGCAAGGCGTCAAAAGCCTGATGACCAAAAGATAAAAAGAAAAAAAGTGATAGAGTACACCCACTTACCACACTTTTAATGGAAGACTTGTGCTTGTTTCTCTGACAATCTTTGCATTTAAGTCAGATTCCAACTGTCTTCAGGTGCTTTCCTCTCACCCCAAGGCCTGTCTGCTGCTCCCGGTGATAACAGAAACTGCCGGAAGTGCGGATCAGCTGGGGCTGTGTGTGCCGATCCTAGGCCCTTAGCAGAGCCTTGGCAACACCGCAGCTCCAGCTTACTCTCCCCCAGGCTTGTGAGTTGCTGCCTCTGCTTCAGCTCATCCCCACCCCCCCACAACTACACTTGTCTAGGACAATGTTGCATACCACCAGCCTGGTGCCAAGCTACCACTAGTGGTATGCGTACCACAATTGAAAAGCACTAGGGATAACATGATAGCAGTCTTTCAATATCTCACGGGATGTCACAGAGAAGAGGGGGTCAGCATATTCTCCAAAGCACCTGAAGGCAGGACAAGAAGTAATGGATGGAAATCTTATCAAGGAGAATGAAACCTAGAACTAAGAAATAATTTCCTGTCAGTGAGAACAATTACTCAGTGAAACTGCTTGCCTCACTTGGGGTTTTTGAGAAGAGATTAGACAGCCGTTTTATCCAGAATGGTATAGGATCTGCTGCTTGAGCAGGGGGGGGGGTTACCATAGAAGACCAACAAAGATTCCTTCCAACTCTGTCATTCTGTTAATCTGGTTGTTCGTTGCAATTTGAAAGTTTCAAAAAATAAAGTGTGTGGACAGGGAAATCTATCCACCTGTTTTCTCCCTTAGTACACTCAGAAACATAAAGGCACCTGTGACCACCAAATGAGAAAACCTAAGCATTTTTGGCCTGTTGAATGCTCCCTATTATTTAAAAGCTATTTAATGCATGCATTTTGTTCTATTTAGTACTATCATTATAATTAAATTATGGGCAAAGGATATCTGCAGGAACGCCTACTACCAGCCAGTATCTCCCACAGGCCAGTACGCTCGCACAGAGAGGGCCTCATCA
>JANHFO010002125.1:37288-59358 GCA_032468095.1 Pareas carinatus
CCGAGGGACGCCGGGAATGCCCCAACACACGCAGCGACGCGATCCCTCGGCTCTGGAGCTTCCAGCGGAGCGATTTCCATGTGCACGGAATCGCTCCGCCGGAAGCTCCGGATCGGGGGAGTCACCCCGCTGCTTGGACTGGAGCGTTCCCGGCACCCTGCGGGGGGGGAATCGCTCCGCGGGATGCCAGGAATGCCCGCGTCTTATGATCCGGAGCATCTTATAGGCTGAAAAATATGGTAATTATATATATATAATTATTAACTTAGATAGTCAAGGATTAAAGTGGAAAAAGTAGAACTGAATCTTAACATCAGGAAAACAAAAATAATAACAGCACCTACAGATGGACATGAGACATTTAAAATCAACAAGAAGTAAATTGAATTAGTTCAAAAATTTATCTTCCTTGGATCAAAAATTGTTCACAATGGCAGTTCTTGTCCTGAAATCAAACGCGCAATAACCTTAGACTTCACTGCAATGGTTAACGTGAATAAGATCTGAAAAAGCAAATATATTGATATAAAAACAAAAAGCAGGTTAGTTAGAGCAGTCATCTTCTGTATGGGCATGAGAGTTGGCTGATCGAAGAAGAATTGACATCTTTGAATTGTAGAGTTGGCATAAGTTATTGTGTATACCCTGGACATCCCAAGTAACTAACAGATCCTAAATCATATAAAGCCAGACACTTCACTCGAAACTGAAACCATAACACTATGTCTGATTTACTTTAGCCCAAGTCATGTGTGTGAATTCATTGGAGAAGTCAGTGATGCCAGGAATGGTTAGTGGAAAAAGAAGGAACAAGCAGGGAACATGCTGGCTTGATAACATCAAATCTGATATAGAGATGAATAACAACTAAAAGAAGCTATGCTTGATAGGCTAGCATGCAGAGCACTTGCCTATAAAGTTGCCCAAGAGTCAGACACTACCGAATGATCAAAACAATAATATTACTGCCTGCCTATTATATGGCAAACAATAGAAACTTCTTGCAAGAATTGTATTTACTGCCGAAGAGGAACATAAGAAAAGGATGTCCTTTTTAGATGAAGACAAATTGCAAAAGTTTCAAATTACCAGATTGGGAAAAAATATTTTATACTGGTAGTAAACTCAATCTTGCAGTTTGTAATGCCAGCCGCTCAGCTAATGCCACCAGTTGGCAAAGTGCTGGGAGCTGTTGTTTAATAGTATCGAAAGTAAATTTCCTGCTTCTGGCTCGGTCCAATACCCCACTGATGCAGCAAATTCACTGTTATTTCAGATGGCTATCCGTTCTCTGTTTCAAATCTCTTAGCAGGCAGTCATTTATCATACCCCCAGGAAGTTCTTCCTTGTGCCTGATTGGGTTTTCTTTCTTTCTGGGATTTAAAACTTACTGAAGAAAAGAAAAGACAACATTGCTAAGCCATCCAACTGGTAGCCCTTCAACTAGCATGTTATTACTTTATCTCTTTATCCTCATCTGAATATACCTTTTCTTTATGTGCCTGTTTATTTATAGAATGAAGCTTAGAGACATACTCTTTTAAAAATACGTTTTTATTTATTTATTTAACATTGTGTGGTGCCTAAGAAAAATGTACAGAATAGTAGAGAATTCCTCAGCCAACTTCTAAGGAGTATGTAACCCAAAGGTCATTGATGTCACAGTAATTGAAGAACTTGAGTCAAATATAGTGACTTAATATGTTTGGTTGTAAATATCCAGTCCATCTACACAAGAAAACTAGTGTGGCTAGTTTCAACAGCAGATTGTGCTCTGTCATTCAAATCTACAATTGCTGCAGTGTTCATCCTCTGTATACTTTTTCTTTCCCCTATTTTAATGCAATTGACCCCCAAAATTAAGAGGGATGAACTGAGTAGCTGCACAGGAACGACACATCATTCAGACTACATACTTGACAATGGGCACTTTGGAATTTGCAAAAATATTTCTGAAGTAAAACAAACAGAATTCAGAAACACGTCCTAAGACCCAGCAATCTACGTATGTTCAGCACATAGCAGAAAGGTAATCAAGAGTGCCATGATTAGAAAATAAAGTGTTCAAATTAGCATTTAAGTGTACCTAATTTTTAATCTTAATTATGTAATGAGATGTCTATTGTGTGGTGCTATTTGATGGTCTTTCTAGATAGTCTGCTTGTTAGCCTGAGTCAGATCAGAAAATTCAAATGTTTTTTAGGCTTGGATGAGCAACCTTTGACCCTCCAGTGTTAACAATCTATAACTCTTAAGGATTCATTATTCCTGGAAGGAGTTGAGCAATGGCATCTGAAAGGTCATTACAGTTTTCAATATTGTTTCAAAACGTATTTGAATGTTGCCCAATAAGCAGTTTGCTTGAGTTGCAATTAGAACTATTTAGAAATTTAGTCCATTTGTCAACCTTTTAGCAAACCTCATTTGGGATGCAAAGCACTTGTAATGATCTATACTGAAAGAATCAGATTTTTTTACTTCAACTGAATCTCAAACCATGTTTTTCTATCCAGAATAGCGGGGCTTTTCTACTGTTAACACATAATATAATACATAAATCCTTTACAGCTTTGTTTTGGAACCAGTGGTTTTATATTTTGCTCTGTAAGATGCCATTTACTCTGAGATGGTTTGCTCAGAAAGTATGAAAAATAACGGGCAAAGGGTGTTTTGAGCTAATTTTGGCAAGAACTATATGGTGCTGAGCATGTGAGTGGAAGGACTAAGACAAGGGCAGCAGCTATCCCATTGGGAACCGATTGAAATCTTGCTGTTACTCCTTGCTGCTTGAACATCCTTGAATAACAATAGAACTTTGAAGTAGTTCATCCTGAAAATTGCTACAGCTTCTGAAATGTTGACATTTGGTCCTGATGTTCATCCCAAAGGATGCCGTCTGTTGTCAGCTGGTGGCAGACAATGTTGAAAGGAAAGATCCATTGGGAAACTTCAGTTGTAGGGAATTGACAGCATTCCTGTCCTCATTGCTCCACTTGCAGTCCATGACCTCTTCCGTAGTGCTAATATGTGATAAATGCGGGTAATTATTACCCTATGAATAAATAAATCTAATAAATGATGAGTTGGGTTCAATCTGAACTCATGAATAAAGCATAGTCAACCAAACATTGATCTTTTAAAAAATACGACGAGTACTTGAGTGGTTCCCTCATAATAAGCCAGTGTCCTTTCATTTGTTTATGCATTGTGACTTATTTGCTCGGGATATTTTGCTTCAGATGTAGCATCTGTTTTTTCAGCAAGATTTTATTCTTTCAATTTTCCAGTTGAGTTGCCTGAAGGACAAGAAGGTCAAGTGTCTGCCCGTTCACATACAATGAATAAGAAAGTTGGCCAATTTTATTTTTCTGTCTTTTTAGCTATATGGGTAGAAAGGCCAGAGTCTCTGACATTGATAAAATTTATATATTTATTTATTTATTTTTATCTTTATCTTTCTCAAAAAACTCTTATATCTAATATAAGAAATGTGAACTAGAGAAAGACAGCAGCTTATCGGTCGCATTCCAGAGGACACAGCTTACTTCTAAGTTCTAAGTGTTCCAAACTTTTTATAATCCATACTTTGCTTCAGTTAGCTAGAATTTTAAACTATCTGATGGTTCCTCCAAAATGGGAATGATGGCTCACAGGCAGCTGTCTATTGATCATCTTCAGTTTAGAGGTTTTCAGATCATTTGTATCTTCCTAGTATGTCATGAAACTGCATTTGTTTCTGGATAAGTCACCAGACAGAAAAACATTCTTGATGGATTTTGTCCTGAAATCTTTTATATCAGGAAAACAATGCTTACTTCACATTTCAAAACAATTGTACTTACAACTTCTCGGTGTTTTTTATCTAGAACCTTCTTGCCAACTAAGTCATGAGAAATAATTAAATTACCTGAAAGAAATTATACATGCCCGAATTATGTGTGCACTCCATATTTCTGAAGTAAATATAAAACTCATTTGACCTAACTAAAATACAAGAGTGGTGAAATCTATTAAAGAGAAGGAAAGGAGTGGAAGACCTTGACCTTCTTAGACATCCAACTGTTGATTTTTCAGTTCATTATCATATTTGTAGAGTCACCAGCTGGATTTTCTGACTTAGGCTCTTTATTATGATTTTTTGAGGGAGTTTTATTAATTGAGAAAACTGAGGGGGAAAGAAGCATATCAGGGCCTGGCGCAATGTGGGTCTGTTAAAGGCTAATTAAGCATTGAAGTATATTTTACTTATATATTTTGTAAGAAAACCATCGCAACAACAATGTACTTAAGGCATATGCCCAACTGAACCATAGAATTTACAAACTCCTTTTCTTAAATAAAATATGCAGGGACCTGCTAATTCTCAAACAATTTTGACTCTCATTTTCACAGGATGATTACTTTTTAAAATTGAATTTATATATATTTACCTGCTTCACAGGAACCTAGAATGATTTCAAGGGAAGATATTCTTTCCAGAAGCAAACAAATAATTTAATGTCCCAAAAAAGGGATTGCACCAAGGTTGAAAGGAATTAAGCTAATCAGTTTCACTAAAATGAAGTTGGAGTTGTGGCTCCACTTGATATTGTTAGAAAAGGTACTTTTGAAGTAGGCTAGTGATGACCCACCAAAGTTTTAACAACTGAAAATACTGCCATAAGTACTAGTCGACCTGTGAAAATGCAAGACAGAATGTTTTTCAATGGAAGGTTGAGCAGGTTTTTTTATACAATGCACCTTTATGGAAGGTTTTAAATGTTTAATAGGGTCTTTCTTCCCTTTAAATTTTAAATTTATATTTACTATGAATTTTGACTTCATACCTTTTTTAATTGTCCAAGCAACTTGGAAAAAATGTGTAACATGTAACCCTCTCTGTAACTTTATTTTCACAAAGAAGTGAAGGCAAAGTGTAACACTAATAATAAGCACAAATGAAATTGTGATAAGTTTTGACAAGTTCAGTTTATGCTATGAACAGAACAGTTAACATTTCACCTGCCTAAAATCAAACAATTTAGTAAGTTAAATTAAGCTTTTCACAAGAATTACAGTTTTGATTTACTGTTTGTAAATCTTAGCAAATGTATAAATGGTCAATTTTAGAACCTGAAGGGTTTCATTTATTGTTGCTTTTTTAACTTTGTTTTTAAAAAGCTATAGACAGCTTTCACAATGCATCAATTCCATTTAGTTGTAGACTGAGTGAGTGGAACATATGTTAATTAGAGTTGTATGAGTTGCCTTTTTTGCTGATACAGTTTCAAATAATTTTAGTAACAGCTTAGTATATTTGCAAATTGATTAAATTATTCCATTATATTATTGTTTGCATTTGTAAAAGCTAACAATTAAGAGCTAAAAGGCTGGTGACTAAAAACATTTGCTGATGCAGCGATGTTATTTCATTCTTGTAGCATAGTAGATAGATCCTATCCATCTTGAAGACACTGGTTAAGTAATTGCATTTTTTTACACTTTTTACATGACTTAGCAAAGAAGAAATTATTTTATCCATGCTGTATCTGTCCTGGTGTCATTCATTTTGTACTAATCAAACTAGTACATGAGTTTTTAAGCATCTCACTGGGTTAAGTCTTTATTTACTTACTAATTCGATGAAATATCATTAGCATCCAGGGATTCTTAAACATATTTTTATTCTATTATATTTGATACTTTATGAAATAATCTAAATGTATGTGAATAAGCATTAATATGCATGTTATAGATAGGAATTAGCACTGTTTTAATGTATTTTCTTTTTCTTGACGCTCTGCATACATTTGCTATTGATAAACATCTTTCCTTTTTTTTAAACCACTAAATTAATACCTGCTAAGGTTAAAGATGTACTGTTGGCTTTGTAAAACTTCAACATTTCTATAGTTTCCTTGACAACAATGATATCGATGCTGCTATCACCATGGGAATGGTTCTTTTGAATGAAGCTGCTACCTCCAAGGGAGATGTTGGAAAAAGGAGAAGTAAGTTGCTTGATGAATAGATGGATAATTTCTTTTCTTACCATTAAAATATAAGTGCAATTACGGCAGACTGCCATGGAAACCCGCAGTTTATTAAAAGCCATGCCCTTGTTTATCACATCATTTGCAAATGTAAAATACATTGGCAGTATAAGAGCAGAGATCTAAAAGTTAATTGAAATGCATTCTTCTTTCTATTACATGAGCTGCTGATCTTGTGGGCCATTTAGAACTAGCTGTGATTTGTTATAGAGATATGCATCCTTTATTTTTTATTAGCAGTGGCTGAGTTCCCAAAATGGTGGGTGGGAGGAAGTGGAGTGTTGACATTCCACTATAACATGCTATATTGAAAGTTAGCCTTTCAAAAAGAGCTAACTATAAATCTCCGTTGAGTTGACTTTTTCCCCCAACTACTAAACCATTGTAGCGTCCACATATGAATGTGGGATCATTTCTCCAGATTTAAGCACCAGCTCTCTGTCTTTCTACTCTAATTAAAGAACCAGATACAGCAAACATCTAAGGGGAAAGGCACCCTTCTTTTATGCAAAGACGATGCTCGAAACTAAATTCACACCTGAAATGACATTTTTCATATCATATTAAGTAAAAAGGAGAAGTTGAAAGGGAGCAGGTTCTTTGAGATGTGCTGCATTACAAGTTGATGAGTTAAACTTTCAGTCATTTTATAAACTACTTTTGTAACTAGACTGGGCCAAGGAGATAGAAAATATTAAAAAGAATAATCAAAAAGTCGATACTGCTTTGATGCATGCCAGTGAGGCCAGTTGAAAAATTAAGAAAGGAGTTGGCAGTGTTTTCATTTGAAGGAGGAAAGAAATTAGTTATAGCAGGTATTTCTGACATGACAGAATAGCTAAAGTCTAGTACGAAGGCGAGTGCATAATAATGACTTTAGAAACCATCAAAGCCTTACTTAGAAAATTAAATTCTATTAATGAAGTGGTGTGATCTCTAATTTTAAAAGTAAAGTAATGGTCATTTTACTAGGCCAGAACAATGTCTTGAATGCAATTAACGGTTGACTGAATTGTGCTTTTAAAATGAAATGGGGGGCATGTGGAGATAATGGTGGTGATAAGGGAGAGCTGGGTTGAGTGTTGACAATTTTTGCTATGGAAATTGAGGAATATTAACATATTGCCAGTCCAAACTACATCCATCTTTTTAACTAGGCCGGTTTGGCCTAGTTCACACCTTCCCCCCGTGAAATTTTTATCTTATACGTTAATTTTAAATTGGTTTTAATATTGGGTTTGTCTTACATTTCTCAGCCACTTTAAATATCTCTTTTTAAATTGTTTTTAAACTTTTGTAATTTGTATATTTTCTGTTTTATTGGCTGTACACCGCCCTGGGTCCATTTGGGGAGAAGGGCGGCATATAAATTTGATTAATAAATAAATAAATAAATGTCCCGACACTTGCAAATGACATTAAACGTTTTTTTAAAAAAACCACTGCATTACATCGATTTGAAGACACCGTTGATTATAAGGCGCAACCTTATTTTTCTAAGTTAGAAATAAAAAGTTTGAGATGACTGCCCCTTGCTGGTGCCATCGAATATAAGACACACCATGAATACAGAAACACCAAAATACAAACAAACATGCGCCTTATAATCGATGTAATACGGTATTAGATTTTTTTTTACAGCAAAAATGATATGTAAAGAAAATGTAATTTTCATACAGAAAGTCTCATAGTTGTGATTAAGAAAATATACATGGGATTGTCTAGTTTATCCCTTAATTTAATAAGGATCTGGCCAACTCTTCTGCTTCCTTTTTTAATGTATGCCATGGTCTCAATGCTGAAGATTTGAGAACTGTTAACAATGGAAAAATAAAATGCTGTGATTTGTTTTTATTTTCTATTCTTCCCAATAGTCTAAAATAATGAAACATTTCAGGATTATAGAATGCTTTCTGAGCTGCTGCCTTTTGTTCTCTTTTTCTTATAAATATACATTTTATCATCGTTTATATTGTCAAGCTAATCTGCTGAAAATCTATTTTCCTTAAAAGACTAGTGTTGCCCTTGGTTATATAAGAAGGGCAGCAAGAGATAACCCAATTAACCTTTTTATTTCACAATATGCCTGTATGTTATTTTACCTAATGTGGAATATAATACTCATTTTTTTTCTTCCAGTAATATGCCTAGTAGGATTGGGTCTGGTAGTTTTCTTCTTCAGCTTCCTGTTGTCGATATTCCGCTCCAAATACCATGGCTATCCATACAGGTAAGCCACAAATAACTTGGCCAATCCATTCAAGTAACCTCATTCTGCCAGCAATCTGCTTCCAACATTTTGTACAGAGACTCATGAATTTATGAATAAATAAGTTTGACCGGTAGCTGAAGGTTTTGTTTGGATGAGCACATAATAATGTATAACATTCCTGCATTTTAGGAGGATAATTCCAAGCAAAGTATAACACTATGAAGGACATTATGTGTATCAATAGAAACAGGTAGCCCTTCTGAATGGCGATTCATTCTATAATATGAAGCAGGTTGATGCTTTGGGAGAACCTTAGCTAGAATTAAAGTAGATTATAAAGGAAATCAGTTTATGAGTCATTCCATTTCAAGAAGATTTTGGAACTGACTATTGTGCTTATTGAGAGCTAGTAAGAAAAGGATATTCCCTAGAATAAATGTCCAACTTGCAAACTTTCAGGAGTTGCAATGTGGCAGAGACATTGTTTTGCTTGTCAAAAAGAGTGTTTGTCAACAGAATTGCTTGTCAACAGAAAGCACATAAGCATTGGCCAATGAATCCTAATGAAGCTTATGCAATTGTACTTCAGTTTTCAAATCCCACTGTCTTCACTGATTTGGGAATTTATCACATGTTGTTTTCAAAATTATTGCATTCTGAGTGCAAAGAAGAGAACGTATTCCCAATTTTGTCCTTCAGGAAAGACCCTTGGATCTCACTCATGTGTGCTGCAGTATTACCAATAGGAATTAGCTCTATTCTGGGACTCCCAATCTGACATTGAATCTAAAACATTTGTTAACATTAAAGAATGCAAGGTATTCCAATGTTACCAAATTACTGCTCTGATAAAAGTAGTGTCAGTTTTCCTACTTTCTCATCTGCCTTTAATTCAACCTCTGAACTTTTCCTCCCTTTTCTCTGAGTATTCCTGGTTACTACTTCTAACAGGCACCAAAAGTAAAGTTGGTTAATAAATTGCATTTTCAAACATTTCTTTTCCTTCAATAACAGGTTTTACGTAATATTTTATGTAAATATCATCAGATTACATCAAGTAATTACTGAAGTTTTAGTGGGAAGGGGTGCTGATGAAAATAGAGATAGAACTTCATTCAAAATTTCATGAATTGACATAGCCAACAGTGTTTTTGTAACTTTCCAACTTGCAAGTATTTGGAGAATTCCGTACAGTATAAAACATTTTTAAAAATAAACAGCAAGAAGTTTTACAAGCTGACAAAGAAAGAGAGTCTCGGATGGCCATTTCTAGCTTAGCGACAGGCCTGCTAAAGCCCCTAGTCTGGGGCCGAAAGGCAAAATGTAGCAGTTTGCTCCCTTCTGTACTCAAAAAAAGCCAGGTGCCTCATTAAAAAATACCTGATTTTTTAAAATCACAATGGCCTTGAAGGGGAAAATGTGATAAAACTATTGTTGAATGATCATCATGTTTTACATCCAATTTCTGTTGTTCGTTGGAAACTTTTTTCTCTTCTGTTAAAAATACAGATTTGTACAAAAATTACCCCTCCATGTTCATACTTCCTTGTATCAGGCAAGGGGCTTGTGTATTTTGTTGCAGTTGAGAACTATGCTGGAGATTTATCACCAGAAAGTATACCAGAAAGATTAACAGGTCTCAACAGAGAAGCCAAACTAAGAATATCCAGAAACCTATTAAACATGATGAGACAACAGAAAAAGAATCCATACCGGATTGATCATCACCTGGGTTTACAAAGACTGCAACAGTTGCTGTCCCTGGGCAGCTGTTGAAAAGTGAGTTACAGGGTTAGAAAAATACCTGATGAAAAACCTACTCCACAAAAAACCTTACCAAGAAGATTGTGTGAAAAGGGTGCTCAACAGTAGGACAACAGGAATCCCAGTTTCTGAGGCAACCAGTGGCATAAGCAAATGTCTGTGTTGTACAGAGATACATTTGATATCCACATTGAAAGTCAGAGGAATGATAGTAAATTAGATATTGTCAAACAAGAGATGATCAGGTTGGAAATTGATCTCCTTGGTGTCACTGAGCTGCACTGGTCTGAGGACTTTACTGTCTATTATTCACACATGATACCAGTAAAACAAATAAGAGTGGTGTCTATTGTAAGCTAGAAACCTACTAGACCAATGGGAAGCTTTACAATTGTCAGTAACCATCAGAATTCACGTCAAGCTCCTCAATATCACAATTATGTAAGTCTAGCCCCAACAATTGTTGCAACAACTTGAAAGGAAGACTTTTATATCATGGTCCAAGAAACTCTGAAACAAGTGTCCAAAAAAGGCATTGTTTACATTTTGGGTAATTTCAGTGCAAAGGTTGGCAAACAAGCGGAGTCAGGTCTCACCAGTTTTGGAGTAGGTAAGAGGAATGATGTACAGTAGCTGATCATTTGGTACACTTTTTGCCAAGAAAATCAATTTAGGATCATGGTTCAAACAACACAACAACTACTTATACACTTGGACCTCACCAAATGGACTTCACCGTAATCAGATTGACTGTGTCCTATGCAGTCATCAATGGACCAGCTCAGTCCTTGCTGTTAAGACACATCCAAGTGCTGATTGTAGTTCAGATCATGAATTGTTGGTGGCAAAGATTAAAGGCAAATTATGAACCATCAAAAAGTTGGTGCCTCCAAAAAGTTTGTTGCCACTAAAATCTCTACTACTACGTAAAATTGAATTGAGAAATAGGTGTGAACTACTGAACACTGCTGAGAAGATGCCTGATGAATTGTGGCAGGAAATTCGATCAGCCATAATTGCAAAAGAACATAGCATACAAGAAGCGAAGGAAAAGTGCAAGTGGTTCTCAGATGAAGCCATCAAAACAGCTGAGCAATAAAAAGCAGCCAAGGTAGTAGGCAAATGGAAAGAAATAAGACTGAATGCAGCTTTACAGAGGACAGCAAGGAAAGTTAATAAAGTTTACTGGGATGAATGATGTAAAAAGCTTGAAGTGGACTACACGAAGGGTCACACCAGGAATGCATTTATGCAAGTCAAAAAGATCCGAGCACCAGTTATTGCTCATAAAGACATCATTAAAAACAAAGGGAAGAACTGTCCAGCCAACAAGGCATCAAGAACAGATAGCAAGACTATACAAAAGAGATGATAATGAAAGAGAAGTAGAAATAGAATGACCATCCATGAAGAAGAGTTTATATGGGCAATGAACCAACTGCCAAACAACATGATTCCACTATCCCTGCAGAATTACTGAGACTATGTACCCCACCACAGTCATTAGAGACTGACAAATAAAAATTGAGCTAAAGACTGGTGGAAGAAACTTGAACAATCTTCGATATGCTGTCCATACAATTCTCTCAGAAGCAAGGAGGGCCTGGGACATATGATCGAGAAGAAAAGGAAAATGTTGAACATTCTTTCTGAACATCAAAAAAGTATACAATATCAAAAAAAACCAAACTTATGACCACTACAAGGAAGGGAAATATCAAAATAGAAATTGATGGTGAAGAGATAAAATGTGTGGAAAAATTCTCTTTAAAAAACCAAGACAGGAAAAGAATTGACTTGTTTGGGCTGTGGTGTTAGAAAAGGCTCCTGCATATTCTTTCGACAGCAAAGTTGACCAACAAGCAAGTATTAGAGTGCATAACACCAGACATTTCACTGGAAGGCAAAATCATGAAATTGCATCGCACTTTGACCATGTCATGTAGGAGAATTCTCTGGAGAAAGCAATTATGTTTGGAAGGGTTAGCGGTAAACGGAAAACAGACCGTGAAGGAACCTGGTGGCTGGACACCACCAAAGCTGACACTAGTCAGAGCATAGCAAAATTCAAAGAGGTAGTGCAAGATTGGAAGATGTGGAAAAACCTGGCCCATAGAATTGCCAAGAGTTGGACATTACTGAATGGATATCATCATCATCATCATCACAAAAATCAATGAATAGCATACAATATTCGTATAATCTTAAAGAGTGTGTGTGTGTGTGTGAGAGAGAGAGAGAGAGAGAAACTTTTAGGAATTAGATGGAGATGTACTTTTAAAAAACTTCCAAGAGATCAGTTGATTGTGGCTGGTATTCATTCATTCATTCATTCATTCCTATTATACTCTGATTCATTGAATCACTTGATTTTGGCACATAGAGAGTATTTTAATTTTTTTGTGTTTTTTTCATTAGTTTTCATAGCCTTGAAAAAAATGAAAAGGTAATAAAACTTACCTAAATTTTAACTCTTTCCAAGCTCCTAATTTAATTGAGTTAATTTAAAGTGAGTTAGGAACACATTACTTTTTTTTCAGTAGCAAATCTCTGTAGCAAGATATATTAGGATTATGACAACTGAATAAAAACTTTTCTGTTTGCTTGTTTTTAATGCATAAAACATATTCAAAGGCTTTAACTGCAAGAAAAAATTGGGAACTAGGCAGGCTGAGTATCAAGAGAAGATATCTCATCCCTGCATTGAAAATACAAGATCTTTAGTATCATCCACAATTGGTGCTTTGTGTTTCTGGCAATCTCATTTGGTGGCCTTTCTGCACTCCCTATCTTTGGAAAACACAGGTCCCTTCACTTTCATTTTAGATTGCTTGGGTAAGAAACCCTAAAACCTAAATACTTACTTGCCAATAAAAATTAACCTCTGTAGCATCACCCTGTGACCTTTGGGGATTTGAAGCATGGAGCCAGAGAAAAGCAATCTTTTTTTCCCTAGAAAATATTTTTCAAAATTTATAGATATTTAGCTCTGCTGGGGAGATGAGGTGTCATGGCTGTTCTTCCAGTCCTACCACCACCTCTACCACCACTTTCACCTTTGTCCTGTCCTCTTTGGCAAAATCACTCTAGACTTCTGATCTTTCTCACATCACTCCTGCTCTCTCTTCTTTTATCTCAGGATAGGGCATTTTAAACATAAAAGGGTGGGAGGAGTGGAAATCCAACCTTGCTAAATGCACAGCAGATCCTGAACTGAATGATTGAGATTAGAAGGGCTTGGTCTGTCACTTTCGACTTCCATGTCTTTTATTCTTTGCATCTCATTTGAAATTGGGGTGAAATCACCCCTTGTAGGATCTGTCAACTTACTATGGAATGTGCATGCTATCTGGGGAATTGGAAAAGCACAAAATGGATTAATATTCCTAGTACTTCTAGTTTACTAGCAAAGCTGTACATATACAAATTGTTCTCCTTGGAAGCTCTCCAAAACATAGATCTTTTTCTTCCCTAGAAATATTAAGCAAATGTAGCCTGATGAACTTGTAATTGGGTATTACATTTTAAGTATACGTTTTCTTTCATCTGATTTTAATTTTGATATATTATCAAAATTAAACCACAGGTTAGCAAAATGAGCAGAGGAATACTGTGTGCACCACTCAAAGGTTTGGGTATAATTTTTGGTCCTTCCAAAAATTTCCAATGGAATGTATTTTTTATATTACAGAAGATAAATGTTATTATATAAATTAAGAGTAATATTGATTGTGGTTAATTAATTTAATGTAAGTAAAATCACATTTTTATTTAATTAAATAAAACCAATTTAAATTTTTGCCTTGACATTATCCACTTATTGTCCCTGTACTAGTCACTTTTTGGAATATTACAAATATGCTCCTTAACCATCCTAACTTTTCGATTACTGTTACTTAAGGGACAACAAAAAAAACAGTTAAAAGGGATCTTGGAGGTATTCTAGTCCAGTGGTCGTCAACCTTTTGGGCCTCAGGGACAACTAAATTCATAATTGTAAATCCCACAGACCACTAATATGAATTTTTTTAATGTACATACATTTGTAAAATAATGATCAGAGAACTTTCATTTTATTAATATAAAAGGCACCTATTTAATATAGCAAAATTTAAAAAGTTTATTTAATTATAATAAAATCATAAGTGCTTATTTAATCATAACAAAATCTTTAAAGGTTGTTTGTAGCAAAATTATTAAAGTTAGTTTAATTATTACAAAATAATTGAAGTTTCTTTAAATATTACACATTTTAGTATGATATTTGTTCCTGCTAGAGAGAGAATGAAAGAGAGAGAGAGAGAGAGAGACAGATACACACAGAGAGAATGAGAGACTGACACACAAACACACACACACACACAGAGAAACAGAGAGAGAGAAAAAGAGACACACAGAGAGAATGAGAGACAGACACAAACAGAGAGAAAAAGAGAGGGAAAGAAAGGGAGACAGAGAAAGAGACAAACAGAGAGAATGAGAGACAAATGCACACACAGAGAGAAAGAGACAGACAGAGAATGAGAGACAGACACACAAAGAGAGAGTAAGAAAGAGACAGAGAGAAAGAGAGAATGAAAGAAAGAGGGAGAGAGAGAACGAGAGATAGAGTGTGCCTCTTGTGTCTCCCATCCCCAGGGGCAGGAACCATACAACTATACAAAAAATTCAAATAATCTCCAGATTTTCCTGCAGATCACCAAAATTTTCTCGTGACCCACTAGTGGGCCTTTGCCCACAGGCTGGAGACTCCTGCTATATACAGTATGTGTGCTTGTGCGTTCATTTTAAATCATATCTGCCATCACATCTAGGCTCCATATATACTACTACTGAGGGGAGGATGTTTTAAAAATATAGTTAGTGATTCAGAAAAGTTTTTTTTTGATATCTTTAAATGTGTCCTCTCTCCATGCTGTGCAATGTGTTTCATTTGAAGCTGATTGTCTGTTGCGGTCTGCAATGGTACAGTAATTGGGTTGCAAACCTTTTTTTTTAAAGCCGCATAGTTCAGTAAGTCTATAAAAAGCATGTCAGGGAGTCACATGCTGGGATAGCTGTTTTGTGATGGCCTAACAGCTATTCAGATGCTTTTGCAATTCCATCATAAGACCCAATATGCTTTGATCAGGCATGCAAAACATTCCAGCTAAGGATTTGTTGACCAACCATTCTAGTGTCATAACTTTGTGAAGGAAAAACAACAAATGGTGATGATATTGCTCCACAAAAAATTAAAGCAAACCTTTCATCCTATTTAAAAATAATTACAATGATATCCAGAATAATTGATCTCTCTCTCTCTCTCTCTTTCTCTCTCTCTCTGTCTCTCCCTCTCTCTTTCTCTCTCTCTCTCTCCCTCTCCCTCTCTCTCTCTCTCTCTTTCTCTCTTTCTCTCTCTTTCTCTCTCACTATATCTCTCTCCCTCCTTGTGAAGGGCTGCACGCTACTTTAAAAATAAGTAAGAAAAGGTCCTTCAGAGTATATAGAAGCACAAACATAGTACCCATCTGAATCTTTTTAAAGCAGTAATGTATTTCCTTGAATTAGATGGCTGTCAAATGATTCCATGAAAAGATACAGCTACTTTAAAGAGTAGCAGACAGGTGCTATATTTGAGTTTCTGCAATCTACAAGCATCATTTTGGAACAAAATCCAAACACTGCACAATCCTAACCTCAAAAGAGATTTAGGATAATCTTTGATCTATATTTAAATGTATAGCTATAGCTTTGATCTATATTTAAATGCATGTCTGTATCATTCTATCATCTTTCTCTTGTATCTATGACTTTGTTTGCCTGTGTGTGTGTATGCATGCATGGTGACCCAAAAAGAATGCAGAGAGAGAATCCATGGAACAAATCCCATTCATAAAAACAAAGGTCAGGATGGTCAGGGTTTTCAGCTCCATATCTCTAAATTGAAATTATCTTAAGAAAATCTGAAATCCGCTGGGTGAAGAAAGGCTGCCCTCATCTCTGTGCAATACCTTGTTTTCTTTCATCAAGAGAATTACTTTAAATATACAAGGAGGTACAAATACAAAAGAGCCAACAATGTTACTTTTTGTAGGGATAATCTATTTCAGCTGAGAAATCACCTGCCCAATTCAGGCATAACCTTATTGACTGTTTTGTTTTGAATATCATACGACTGAGTTGCACATATTTTATTTATTTATTTTTGAATTGTATACCGCCCTACTCTTAAAGGACTCAGGGCGGTGTACAGCCATTAAAAACATACAAAAAATAGAGTAGATAAAAGTTAAAAACTAATTAAGACAATTAAATTAAGGCTGAAGTAAAAACGTGCTGAACCCCAATAAAAAACCCAATTAAAATTTAAAAAACCCTCCCAAGGGGACGCATGGGAAATCAGGATAGCCTGGCCTGGCTAAAAAGATGAGTCTTAAGGGCGCGCCGAAAGACCCGGAGATATTGTGGGAGCAGACTGGTTGGTGGGAGATATTGTTTGGTTAGGACCCTGGCCATAAGCCATGGAGCGATTTAAAGATGGTCACTAATACCTTGAAACACACCCGGAAGACCACAGGCAGCCAGTGCAGCTCGCACAGGAGGGGGGTCACATGAGTACGTCTCGCGACCCCCATAATTCCCCCCGTGGCTACATTCTGAACCAGCTGCAGCCTTCGGGTACGGTTCAAGGGGAGCCCCAAGTAGAGAGCATTGCAGTAATCCAGGTGAGAAATAACAAGCGCTTGAGTGACTGTGCATAACGAGTCCCGATCTAGAAATGGGCGCAACTGGCGCATCAAGCAAACTTGATGGAAGCCCCCCCCCGGCCACAGCCATCATATGATCATCCAACATCAGCCGTAAATCCAGGAGGACACCCAAGTTGCGAGCCCTTTCCACCGGGGGCAAAGAATCGCCCCCGATGGACAGAGATGGAGTCAGCTGGCTATATCGAGACGCCGGAAACCACAGCCACTCAGTCTTGGAGGGATTGAGTCTGAGCCTGTTCCTCCCCGTTATGGTGCTGATAGCAGTGAGAATGTGGACAAGGATGAGTCTACGATGTAAAAGTGGTTATGTTGCCAAACAAAAGTGAATTGGTTCAATCATTCTTGCTCTTAGACCAAATCATACTTCCTCTTTTTGACTCTCCTTTCTGCTAAGACACATTATTCTGTGTAGGGGTCCTCTGTTATATAAATTGTTTGTGGAGCTCTTTTTTCCCTTTGAAGGATATTCTGGAGCATAACTCTTTTTTTCTTATCTCCTTCTTCCTCTTAATTGCTGAATTTTTTTAAAGACATTGTGTGATCCATGAGATTAATTGAGGTTATGATCAAGAAGGTATGTGACTTCCTGAAGGGTGTTCTTCCTTCTTTTGTGCCAGAATAGCTCTCCACCATCCTTTTCTTCACCAACCTTTGCTTGTCTCAATGTGTGAATTCAGACACTAACCTTCTGCTAACACAGTAGAAAGGATGTGGTGTGGGACAATGTAATAGAATGTAGTGATGACTTTGGGGAATGAGTGGAAGAAGTGCTTGCCTGGGGTACAAGAGAAGGAGGAGCCCCCAGTGGTCAGAGGAAAAAAAATAAAGAAAGATCTACCCTAATTGAGCATTTTTTAATCATTTAAAAGTGATGACAGGAACTTTGCATCTTAAAACTTGCAAGAGTTTGGTAATGGAGCCCTGCAATAAAGTAAATTTATCTCATCCAGCTGGCGGCCTCTGCTGTCGAACCCCCTTACATGGCATGGCATGTTACATCTCTATCTTTGCTCTGAGTGCTGAAGGCAAGGTGATCTATACTGACCAACCTGATAGCCTCTATATATCCCTTCCTGTAAACTGCTGAATTTCAGAATGTGAATAGCTTCTAAAGTTACGGCACTGTATATACTCATCCAAGTGTGAAGGTTCTTGAGTTCAGTTAGGGTTTGAACCCAATCTGACTACTTACATCTGATCATTCCCAATAAGAATGAAACCAGTATCATGGTGCTTTCTGATGATCAATGTATTTGAAAAAAACTGAGCATGTGAACTCTGGACATTCTTGAAGTCTTCTTAAGAGTTGGCTTGGGAAATTGGTGGGAAGGGAATTGGTTATTGATTATGTTGCTGTTTTGCTGCCAGCTGTACATCCTACAATTGGTTCTCAATTGATCATAATGAGATATGGTTTTTAGGGTGACCTTTCTGAACTGATGAACCCTTTACACTCATTTTTTTTTCAACAATCGAGATCTTAATGGTATTCTTATGCTTATTTTTCTGAGTTGCCAATTGTATCTCTTTGCCATTTGATGAAAGAAGTGTCCTTCACAGTGTCCCATGTCTTTTCATGTTTATTTTTAACCATCGATAAAAGGGATTTTTGTGCGGATATGCATGGGGAAGATTGTATACTTGGATCAGGGATTTGGGGAATGGGTTATTTTTTCTCTCTGTAACTCAGAGCTCATGAAGAATGTCTGATTATCATAGGCACTGTAGTATTGAGGTTGTGGTCTTCTATGGGTTCAGGGTTGTCTTTTGTGTTCTAGTACTGTAGACCAAGATGCAGCAGAGGATCAGTGGAGCTCTGCTTTGTGCGAAGGGGGAGGGATGCCTGTCCAACTGTCTAAGGGTGGAGATTATATTGTTTTGACTTGAGAAATGGATAGTAATGAAGCTGGATGCCTCTTTATCAGTGCATGAGTTACTGTGAAGATGGTTATGGCTGATATCAGGTGGAAGATGTTATCTGGGCAAGACTGGAATCTCCCTTTGTTGCAGGGAACATCTTGTGCTCTTTTGGATCTTCCAAACCATGTTAAATCCTTTCTTGGGGAGTTGCTCTATATTTACATTTGAAATGGGGGGACATTTTTAGTCCTTAATCTCAAAACACTCTCCTATGAGTTTTATCTCCTTTAGAGAGCATGAGGGGCATCGAATGTGGTCTTCAACGCTGGAATTAACATTAACATTGTTTTAAAAGTTGAGTTTTGCATTAAATTTCAGGTAAGGCTTGGCAGGACTTATGAGATATGGTGACCTCATGGGATGGTAGACAGTTTAATTAAAAATTAATAAATTTAGAAACCATCTGAAAGAGTCATATATGTCATGGTGTTTGGCTTACCTGGTGATCCACAAGCTGAAAATGGTCCACAAAATAAAAATTGTACATTTTCAAATTGCAGTGGTCAGCATTTTTTTGAAAGGCTAAATTGCCCTCCCCTAAATAAATTGTCATATGGATTGTATCAGACTTAGTATGCAAAATCCATTCGGATTCTGCATTATGATATGAATCACACTGTTACTTGGGCCATGATTCAGTTTTACATTCTATTAAAGTTTGCAAGACTTCTGAGTAGACATCTAGACACAAGCTGGCAGCTTACAATCCTATAAATACTTAACCAAGTGAAAATAACATTAAAATAAGTAGATTACTCGTATGTGCTAGCATCAGTATATTTTATTTATCATGCACTCATAAGTAATAGTACAAACATAAGATAAAATATCAGTCAGAACTATAAGATGCCATAGTCGTTACAATATCACAAACTAAAAGCCTATAGTATGGTATGTAAAATAACAACATCTATACATTCAAATAGTAGGCAAGCATTTACACCATTACACTACTAATGTAATGTAGTGTAATGTAATGTACTACATGTTTCTGTTGATCTTTTGTTTATTTCGAGAACACTGTGAAGGGCAATTCTGCCATGTCAAGTCAGAAAAAGAGACTTGATTATAGCTTGCAGAGAAGGAAGCAAGGAGAAAACCCAGTGCTTTGCTGCGATTTCTTTAAAATATCTAAATGGGACATTCGACGTAGACTACCTCAGTGCCACCTAGTGGAAAATGTGCATCCAAAATAGCAGAATGAACTGCTATGAAACTGAAAGCTATATAAAAGAGAATAACATTCTTTGTATAATGTAATCTATACTGGACAGAGCAAACAGCATCCCTTAAGACTTATGGAGATGTTTAAATGGATCATGCTTCTGTGCAATTCATACCATAACTACAGATATGGCATGGCTAAATGCCAGAGTTTAAATATTGATGTCAGTTTTGTATTTTCAGATATCTTCCTTCTTTTTAGAAAATATATTTCCTACATGAATTCCTTGCTTGCAAAGAAATTATTCTGTTGGGCCTTCAATCTCTCTTCTATAGCCCTTCAGGTACATTGTCTTGGACAATTTTCACCATCCACTCATTTATCAGCAGAGGTCTTTGGGTCATATATAGAGGGGGATGTTATTTTCCTCATTCCCACAAATTTAGGTTCCTGCTCATTTATTGCATTCCTTTCTCCTTCCTTCTTACCTTCCTACCTAGTTAGTATTGTGAGAATTTCCAGGCAAGATTCTACCACATTTAAAGACTAAGGGGATGAAGTTGCATTGTTGACCTGTTCCCCAAGGCCAGCTTTCCTGTTAACAGAAACCCAGAGGAAAAATGAACTGTTACCCAACTGATCAGACTTCAGTGAAACAGAAATAACACTGGGCAAAGTTACAACAGAAAACAAGTTGAGCAATGTGGACCAGCTTCTCAGAAGAAAAAAAAACAGCTTGCTACCTGGGTGTTATCTGTTTCCTGTTGTTGGTTTGGCATTTTACCTCTGTGCAAACTTTTAAACTATAACTTGTGCTCCTTCAGGTTTGTTCCCTAGCAGGTAGAGTGCCTTTGATTCTCTCAACAGTATTCTACTAACATGAAACTTTGAGGTAAGCCTCCATCTTCACACACACATCAGAACTTGCTATGTGTGTTTAAGAATAATTTTTGAAGTGCTATATATATATTTCTAAATACATTAGAAGTCCCTGAAATTGATTATTACTTCCCTCCCTCATTGTCCCAATTTGACTCATTATATACCATCAAGTCATTTTTGTTCCTAGTAACACTTATGGTGATCTATCTCTAACCGGGTCATTCAAATCTCCCATCTGAAACCCTGCACTCATTGCCACTGTAATTGAGTCAATTCACCTTGCTGATGGTCATCTTCCATTCTTTCCTCCTACTTTCCCCAGCATTGGAGCCTTTTCCAAAGAGCTTGGTCTTTGCATAAGATGTCTAAAGTAGGAGAATTTGAGCCTGTGCCTCTGAGAACTCTGGACTGATTTGCTCAATGATCCATTTTACCCTTTGATATGTCTGCAGATAGAACACCGATTTTACAAAAAAAGGGAGTAACGCTTTCAACCTTCCTGTGTACATGCAAGAGGTCAGAAGGTGAATTATGCCTATGTTTGGTTGAACAGAAATGCAGTTCTCTACATAATTCAGAACCTAAATAAAGCACACAGGACTGGATCATGCATACAGCTGTGCTTGAATTCAAATAAATCCAAATGCATTTAGACATGCTGAATATCTGGAGAGTAGTATGGGAAGATTTCATATTCTCATGCATTGTGAATTACTTCATTAAACCAAACTGTATTTAATAAAAACTCAGAACATATCAAAGATGGTTTCTAGAAGAAATAATGGACTGTTGTTAGAGTTCAAGTGCGGATGGATCCTTCCCTTTCACCCTGCATTCTCAATTTCTCCCACTCTCACATTCTCTCAGAAAGCTAATCTTGAAAACTGGCAAAATTCTAGGTTGTTTTGGAGGAAGTTACAATGAAAGGTATGCACTACATACTGGAGATTTCCTTGATGCCAAAAGTGGATATCCTAAAGACTACATCAAAGTAGTACTAATCTCTTAGCGGTTTCCAGAGGTTGCTGACAGAACGCCATGGAGTAAGTATGACAGAAATCTGATGGCAACGTTGAATAAGAGCTCAAGAAACATCACACTGTTTAAGGTAGCACTTTCCTGTATGCAACTCTGTTCAAGAAGTTCTTGCTCAAAAATAAATAAATAAATGCTTAGAATTGGATCACTATCAGTATATGCCTTATATTTTTTAATACCAATGAAGCAATTTATTGCAGGATTTATTTCATAGGAACTCATCTAGGCTTTAATTATTTATTGGATATTGTTTTTAGCGCTCCCCTTTTAATTCAGGCTTGATTTAATAATTTTATGTAGGTTTT
>JANHFO010002125.1:61287-74551 GCA_032468095.1 Pareas carinatus
AATTTCTAGAACAGAGACATTTAGACAGAATAATAGGAAGATTTGAAACTCCTATTTGTCATTTGGACAATGGAGGAAGTACTTTGTCTTGTTATGTGGAAAGGCGTATAGACCTGATTTCTAATAAAGTGTAATTTGACCTCTAAAATAGACAAATAGGTCAGCATTTTCCCTTAAAAGCAAAATTAACTAGTCAGATTCTTCACTTTTTCCAATACAATTTTTGAATCCACAGCATTTTCAGTTATTGTCTTCTAACGAAGATAAGAATTGGAGCTATATAGTAAGATTATTAATTTATATGCTACAATGCAATGCAGTAGTTGTGAGAATATCTGAGGGAAATATCTGAGAGATTCTCTCTCCTGTTATGAAGCTGCCTTGTTATTTCTACAGGGAACAAAAGTCCTTTAGAAGATGTCCCTGTTGTCCAAAGCTTGTTGATCTAGCACATGGAGAAGAAAATCTTCTCCTGTTTAGCTGTCATTGAGTCCTCAGGAAGCACCCAAGAAGTCAACTCAACTGTAGGACTTGAAAAAAGTATCTCTCTGAGGGGACTGACAAACAGGTATGAGAGAAGACCATAGAATCTTCTCAAACCTCATAGATGAACAAAATCCTGAAACAGAGAAGAATGCTGAAACGTCTAAGCAGACGTTTCCCATCTGATTAAGGCAAAATCTAGTTTTCTATAATTTACGTCTATTAGATGAAGACCTGCTCTCTTAGAAATAAGACTTTGCATTTTGTCTTAATCTGAGAGAACTTCAGAATATTCACACTTTTACACATGCATACATTCACTGTCCTGATCCCTCTTTATATTTTATATTTTATATTTGGTATTTTAATTTGGTTTTAAATTCTAAATTTTATATGAAATTTTAGGCAGGTTAGTTTAATGCTTTTAATGGGTTTTAATTATTGTATGTTTCTGTTTTTATCTCTTGCTGTACACCGCCCCGAGTCCCTTGGGAGAGGGGCGGTATAGAAATTTAAATATAAATAAATACATAAATAAATAAACAGCTGTGGCAAGAAAGGTCATAAAATGGAGCAAAATTCACTTAGCAACTGTCTCTCTTAGCAACAGAAATTTTGTCAAGGACTACCTGTACTGACATACTGGTAAAATAAAATTCTTACCTTTTTAAAGACTATCAATATCAATCAGAGGCAAATGGCAGGAGAAAGCTAATTTCAGAGTTGCTGTGTCAGGTCTTTCACCATTTGGAATAATTTGTCTCTAGAATGGGAAACAGAAGAAGACAAACAGGAAAGGATGTAAACAGCCAACAAGATTGTAGGAACAGTTAAAGGAACTAGGTATAAATCAAAGACTCAAGATACCTTTTTTATATACTTCAATAGCAAAAGTTGTTGGTAAAATAGAAAAGATATTCATTGCACAGAAAAAAGAAATTCTTGTTTCTGGATAAACAACAGCAATCATTAGTTTACTTCAGTATTCCTCACCAAAATTTGGCACCTAAAATGTAAATGAACTGAATGCCACATTTCTGCTTCTACTAAGCCACAGCTGTATAATTCATTCTTCCATGCATTTTGTATCTACTATATCCAAGGTCACAGATTTAAATTTAGAACCTGGAAGACTGAATTCAGTAGCTTTGCAGCGTACTTTAGTAGTTCCCCTCCAGCTTTATGGATGTTATGTTTGAATTGATTTGTTTTTAATATAGTAGTAAGCTGCTAGCTCTTCTTCTGGATTCCTGGGGCTGAAATTCTATTTCTCAGTGGTAAGCAATAAAGTAGTCTCCAAGTGTTTTGAAGACCAACTTCCACAAGCTCTTGTCATTTGAGGTGTAGGATGGAGTTGAGATCTAAAATATCCAGAGGGCATAAGGCTGCTTTCCCTTATTATTCTCACCTAGAAATAAGAACCATTTGACTTCATAGGGAATGCTTCCGAGTAGATATGTTGAAGTTTGCACAGTGAATACTATATAAAAAACCATAGAGAAAGAGAGTGAATTAAAGAAGAAAATTTGAGATTTTACCAGATGCAGCTTGCTGGAAAAACTGTAGAGATATGCAAATGTACTGCTTGCAATCATCCCAGTCCTCTGACAATATTAGATAAATTAAATGAAACTGAATAAAATATTCTGAAACACTAATGAGTAGACATGGTTATAATCTTAATGAACATGTGGTGTTATGGCTGGGATAAAAACATGTGGGAAAGGTGAAAAATAGCCTGGGTTTTACATAAACTATTTCATATCTTAGATTACAAAATACTTCAATGGTTTTTATTCTGAAAGTTCACACTCTAAATTCCAGTTTTGCTTTCTGTCCAATTGTATTTTTTTTTATTGAATGACAGCTTTGCATAAATTCACTTTCTTGAATCTCTAGAATAGATCTGGCTTCAGGTTTTTGGTTACCAGCAACTAATCCTCCAAAGAAATAAAACTTGTGCAAGCTATATTTTTATCTTTTCAGCTCATCATTCTTATTATTTTCTTGTTTCTTCATTTGTGTCAATTCTTTCCAGGAACCACCATATAATTCATATGTTTTCATATCATGTGTTATTTCATATTTTCAGATCAACCAGGAATCAAGCTGAAGGACAATAACAATTACATTGCCATGTTCTAAATTCCACGTTTGTAGGATTTTTGTTAGGATTAAAGTGACATTGAGAGTGTATGTGTTTTCAGCCAATGTTGATGGCTATGACTTTCATAGTTTTCTTTCAGTGTATCAAAAAAGCTTACATTCTGTATTCCTAATT
Organism: Pareas carinatus; assembly: GCA_032468095.1. Classification (NCBI taxonomy): domain Eukaryota; kingdom Metazoa; phylum Chordata; class Lepidosauria; order Squamata; family Pareidae; genus Pareas; species Pareas carinatus. Next base: position 64,052 of record JANHFO010002125.1, read on the forward strand.
AAAAAAGAGAAGATAGACCAGATAGGCAAAATGCCTCTGGCAAGTGATGATCATCTTACATATCCATGAAAGAGATGGTTGCAAAAGCTTAATACAGCTTGAGTTGTCATTCTTCTAAAGGCTTCTCTTGTCAAGAGAATTCTTCAAATTCTGTTTAATAAAGATATACATTTGCATTTGAGAACTAATTAAAACAGATTCTTGTAATGAGAAATGAAATGGACAGTCCGATTTTTCCTCTCATACTCTCACATATATGCTTCTATCCCTGGAACTCCATTCTAGTCATTTGTGTTCTTTTTCCTTAATCAAAAGAAAGCATTCTAATTACTACTGATGTGACTTACCTGCCCTGTCTGAATTTTGATGCCTTCTTGTTAACTTTGGTGGCAGAGTTGCCTCTGGTCTCTTGTGTTTGTAAATAAATAGCCAAATGATCAAGAAAATATTGTTTTGATTTAGAGATTTGCTAAAATGTAAGCCTGGATGAATTCAGTAAAATCTGTATCTTACATATGCAATTGCAGAATTAATTCTTTACATGCATTTTTGTCACATTAATAATCTTTCTTACAGAAATATTGGTGCAAGCTACTGCCTATTTTATTTTTGAAATATATAAAATACTCTTAAGACCTCAGGTTAACTTCATGCTTGATCAGAGATCTGAATCACTGAGTTTGGATGGATATGTTTTCCATCCCAGTAATAAATGAAGAAAATATATGGATATAGTATCTACAACTTCTGCTTAAAGATCGCCAGAATGTAAGATGACTTCTGTTTTTCTTCTGCTTTTCCAAGATGAATGTAAACATTTTGTGCTTGGATGGGAATTAAATTATCATGCTTTGTTTATTCACTGTCCGCATAACATAACTATCATTGTCATTATATATTTTTACAATATTTTCCTGTCTATTTCAAACTTACTATTTTCGTACTACAAAGGCAACAGAAAGTCTATCATTTTCCAGAAGACTGAGAAACAATACAATTTCCAGGAATGTAATCCCTGCTTCAGAATAAAACATGAATCAATTTTCACCATTAAAATATATTGCAGTTATCAATAATAGTAGCAGTAATAATATGGAAGGCTCTGCAAATCATTAAAAAAGAGACATACATTACCTGCCTATCTTTTTATGAAAGATTAATATTTAAAAAGGAAAGACAAGTAGAATCTTGCTAAGGAAAGGAAAGACAAGGAAACTCAAAGGACTTCATGATTTATAAATTGCAAATCAGCTGGTGAATTTTGAAGATAAAATTCCTCCCATATTTATCTTGCTTGTATTTATCTGTTTTCCTTGCTGGCCTCTGGCCATAATACAGATTTGATCTGATCCGATTAAACATTAATGATAATTAATGTGAGAGATACTGTGAAATTATTTGTAGGGATAGATGTTGATTTGAATTTGTATGGTTAGATTTCCCTTCCTCCATGTTCCAGTATATAAGATTCAATAGAAGATAAGGATGTAATTAAAAGTAGATATATATATTCCTGGGTTCTCAAGTACAGAGAAAGAATGCCCAGAGCATTAGTGATAGTAATGTAAATGAAGTTGTTACCTACTTATTCCAAACCTAAAGTCATTTTGCACTCATCAGCATCAGGAGCTGGATGTTGCCCACATTCTCTACTGCATACTTAATAGTTCTACTGATCCCTTTGGACCAATTAAATCTTCTGTTTACATTTCCAAGTTGCTCCCTAGTTTGGCATTACTTACTACAATCATGCCACTAGTCTTCTAAATTATTGTTCATTTGTTCTTTGGAAGTTATAAATCTAGACACTTCACAATGTTGTTTATTACTCAACCAAGTTCATTCCACAGTTTTTTAATTTGAAAATGTGTGAAGAAAATTGGAGCTAGATTTGTATTGTGAGCTGTTGTATATACGCAGCAGATGCTTGAATCTTATACAAGATTCATAAAAGTATTGGGAAGACCTAGGTGCAAAGCATCCTAGTAAACTGGGGGAAATTGCGTTGCTTGGGGCAATTTTACAAAGACTAGACATAGGTTTGGAAATGGGCAAAAGATTCTTACCTAAATAATGAATTCCATTCACACTTTCGGTAGAAGACCTAACAAAATAAAAAATAAAGTGGTTCCGGAAAGCAACTACTTTATGTTCTGATTGATAGGAATACCTTCTAATTACTACTCTTATCTACTTGTAAGTCATGAAAAATAAGCATACTGTCCTTTAAAAAAAATCAAAGAAAGGTAATGTTTGATTAGCTTTTTATCTTGTAAGGCAACATTTAGCATTTAATTTTTCTTTTTTCATCTGAAGATATTGCAAAGGTAAGAAATTCAGCATTCTGGTTTTCCTAATCCATGAATTATCTCACAGCATTGAATCAGATATAAGAAAGAATGTCTAAAACAGAGCAATCAACAACTTTAAGCCCTATGGACTTCAACTCCCAGCTGGAGAATTCTGAGAGTTAAAGTCTACAAGCCTGAAGTTGTCAAGATTGGACACCTCTGGTTTAAAACCTTGTTAATCTTTAATTGCTTAAAAGAGTGCTTTGTAGAAACCTCCTTAAACAAAATCCAACACCTTCTACAAAATTCAACCTTCCCACTATTGTTAATTTCTAAATATGTTACTCTGTAAGTTAGAAAGAAATATGAGACATATAGAAATATAAAATCCCCATGGAAATCTATGAAAATAGCAACATGCAGGCTTGTCCACTCTAAGTAACAATGTGTGATTTGTAAGCTACTCATGTTTCAATTTACACTAATAACACGTAGAGTGCATTTGTGGATGAATTAAATATGGCAACAGAAGTGAACTGAGAGTTCTTGATTTAAGATGTCTAAATCTGGGTCCTCTACATGTGAGCTGTATTTCACAACTTGCTGAATTGGTTTCATTAAAGTCCTATGCCCTGCTTTCTCACAACATGCTAAGCTTGACCAAGCCTTAAAAAGCCTTAGCCAAAGCTTTTTGTGAATTACGTATTATGAAAACCCAAGTAGTTGTGATTAAGTATACTGGACAAAACCCCAAATAAAACATGGTATATTAAATCAAAACACAGTTTAGTGCTGCTTGTATTTGATTCAAGAAACCTAGAAATGCCATCCCCGTCCAAGATCTCCATTAGTTTCTGCATCAAATGACCTGTATTTTAACTCTGCTAATAATATTTTCAGTTCAATACCTACATGATTTTTAATCTAATTGCCAATTTTTCTTTATACAATCACTTTTATACCTCCTGTATATTATAGAAGAATGCTGCTGATATTTGTGAAGAGATTGCTATTAAATTAATATAATACCTATATGAGTTTTGAGCTAGCTACTATTAGTATTTATTTTTTCTTATATGAGTATTGTATTCAAGCTGTGCTTTTTGCAAACTCCTTTATAAGATTGGTTTCTTCTGAATTTTTCTTTGATTTTATGTCTTCTCTAGAACTGACAGTTCAGGATTATTTGAGTATTTGCACACTGAAATCTAGACCCTAGAAATTCAGCTTTTATGTCCTGTAACATTTATTTCCTTTCATTATTCATAAACAACATTCATACACAGGCACACTTCACTAAAACATGATAAGGTCTTTATGGAATTGTAAATTATCATTAATTAATGATTGTATTAGGAAAGAAGAAGAAAAGAAAAAATTTTCAGAACAATATGCAACTTGTTAAAATTCCTTTGGATACAATTCACTTATTAGATATGTTTTTTGTCTTAAGTTATTTATGAAAATAATAAAGGCAAGATTTAAAAATTTAAATATATATATATTAAAAAGATTAAGAGCTTGGCCAAGATGAAGCCATGTAGAACTGGGGCAATTAGGATTGAGGCTCAAATTGTATTAAGCCAAATATATCCCATTTCCTGTCCCTGGTTAAAAATATTAATTTGTATGAATTTCAGGAGGTCAGTGTGATGGATAGAAATGGCAGTATTGTACACCAAATAGCATTCTTTTTCTTCTCCTTTTCCATTCTTTTTTAAGAGTGTGATTTGTTAGTTGTTCATATGATACCATATAGAGGAGGATGAGAGGAGCGAGGTGGATTATAGGACACATCTGTTGACAAACTTCTTCTCAAAGCAGAGTATTCCTTGCAATCCGTAACAGCTGCTTACTGAATATCTGCGGTGACAGAAGACGCCACAAGAATGGGAAGAAATGAAAAGTCAGGTGTATAATGTACCGTACAATTGCTTTTGCTTGAAACATATTTTTCTCATCTTTTTGTTTTAGAGTTAATTTTTTGGAGCAACCAATTTACTTTTTTTCCTCAACATATTATCTTCATTCCCATTCTTGGTTCACCCATGCTTGGTTGATCCTTCATAAACTAACTTTCTGTGATTCTGCTTTCTCACCTTTCGCTTTCTTCAATTTTTCATGACATTGCATTCTTTACAAAGGCAATAATTTCCCAATAGTTTACTTAGCCTCCCTCCCCATGCTTATCATTGTTTAATTAAATTACCTCTTTACCTTACATATTTGGTGGGTTAATTTGTCAACAGAATATAACATATAGTATGTGGAATTTTATTGTACAAATGAGTTCCCTTCATTTGATATTGGCAATAATGATGTGTGTGTTGGAATTTAAAATGCTGTGTAATCAGTTAAGTGCGAGAGTAAGCTGTCATTTCTCAGTCTGAGTCTCTTTTGTACAGATTTTCCATAGATGTCAGCTTACTACATGGGTTGGAGAGCTGCTATTTGATTATCTGACAGCAGTTGTTTCCCCAGCCAGACCACATTTTCTCAATGAGAGAAGAAGGAGAAGAAACACTTCCATTTGTTTCCTTTCCAACTTAATAGAACGTTGGAAGGAAATAAGGTAAAAAAAAGGCTTGAACTGCATAAGCTGGATAACTATCCAAAGCCAAAATGGAACTGCACAAAATTTGATGTGGAGAAAGAAGCTGGCAAACAGAATGAGCTTGAAAACAGACCAGGTTCAGCTAAGACTTCTGCACAGCTCAGCAGTGGTTCAAAACGTGGGTTACTATTTTGTTGTCCTCCTGTTTCCTTCTCAATCCTATTGAGTTGGAAAGAATCCAGCTTCTGCATTCTTCCGTGCAGTGGCAAAATGTAGGAACCATTACAGGTAGTCCTTGACTTACAACCATTCATTTAGTGGCAGTTCAAAGTTACAGTAGCACTGAAAAAATGGCTAATGATCATTTTTCACACTTACAACTGTTGCAAGCATTTCTGCAGCCAGGTGATGAAAATTGAGACACTTGGCAACTGGCATGCATTTATGATGGTTGCTATGTCCTGGGGTCATGTGATCACCTTGTATGACCTTCTGACAAAGAAAGTCAATGGGGAAACCAGGTTCACTTAACCATGTAACTAAGCAACAGCAGTGATTCACTTAACCACGATGGCAAGAAAGCTTGTAAAGTGGGTCAACACTCAATTAACGTCTGTCTTGCTTAGCCACAGAAATTTTGGGCCCAGACTTTGTACCTAGACAATAGAGACTACAGCATTATTCAAACCCTGGTGAAATGTGATAATATTTGGAGGAGGCCAAGCAGATGCCTCTGATGACATTGAAGGTAAAGCAAAACTAGACTTGTAAAACTCTGTTATTATAGTTAATGTCAATGAATATGGTTTCAACCTTCTCATTGAGTGGTTTTCCTTATCTGGTCTATCTAATTTTCCTACATTTTATTCATGTTTAATCATTTATAGAGGAGCAACATGCAATCCAATATGTGCCTATTTGTCCACTTGTAATTTTCAATGGTTGCTGAGTACAGAGGCCAGGTTTATTGCTGTGAAAACCCATTATTGTAGAGTTACAGCACATTTATAGGTCATTGCACCAATTTTCAGTGAAATTCTAGGGTACGATTCCAATCTTGATTATTACTCATAAAGCTCATATGGCGTGGTCCCAGGTCACATCAAAGATCGACTTAGTCAACGTGGTTATTGTTCTCTTTAAGAACTTAAAAAGGGGATGCTCTCAAGGTTTCATTTCTCATGAAAGAAAAAATGAACATGGTCCAAGAGATAGACATTTTTTCTGCAGTATTGTGGACTATGCTTTTCCTATAGGTACTCCTTCCTTTAGGAAAATTCTAAAAAGCATTCATATTAGTGGGCTTTGGCTGAATGAAGAGGAGTTATTATATGGGCAACTATCTACTTTTATAGCTTTCCTTTAGTTTAATGACAATAACTTGTTGCTTACATCTTAAAATATATAATAGTTGTGTCATTTAGTATCCTAGTTTGACTTGTAGACAGATTATTAGTATTCTATGACTGTTCAAATATAGACTGTCCCAAATCTTAAAAGCAAATTGTATGGCATGATAAATGTTTTGACATGCTTTGACATGATGAAAAATTTTGTGACATGATGTTATGACATGATGACACGATGATTGTTCTTTATGATTATGAATGTATCTTATGACTGTAATCATTGTCGATTTTAGCCTTATGAATGTAATCACAGTTTGTCAATTAAGGCCTGTATATAAGTATGAAGCATGTACATCAGAGACAAATTCCTTGTATGTCCAGACACACTTAGCAAATAAAATCTAATTCTAAGTTAAAATTTTCTTGTATGTATGTAGTCCATTCTATGCTATCCAGAGTCATGGATGGAAGAAGTCATGTGTGCATATTGTAAAATAATAAAAGTACAGATGACTGGAGGCAGGACAGATTAGATTTATGAATGAACACATGCGAAATTGACATGCACAGGAAAGAGACTTTGCATTTCAGTTTCACTTAAATCTACAGAAACAGTCAATTTGCACAAAGTTTCATATTTGTTGATGAAGTATTCCTTCCTCCCTTCCCTTTTTAAAATTATAATCTGATTAGGCTCAAATTGCTTTACTATCACTTCAAATGCAGCAGTCATTCAGTACCTGATTGGAAAACTACCATGCAGTACATTCAAAGTTAAGTTTGATCATGCAGACTGCCTCAGCCTTCCATTTAAATCAAAGTAAGAGGAATGGCAACTGACTTCACCTGAAGCAAGTAACAGGTAAAGCAATTGTATTATAAAAGGAGAATTTTTCTTGGGTTATATTTTAAAGAAAACATTCTGCATATTTGTAGATTAGTATTATAGATGTGTCACCTGCTCCCTAATCATGTTGGACCAAATGGTGTTTTTTCAGAGAGCTGCTTCACATCCAGAATTCACTGAAACGGAACATTGTGATGCTAAAAAAGGAAACTACAATGTTCAAAGCAAAATGCTAGTATCTATATTTTCTACTAATGGCAGCCATTTTACTATAACTACAATATACATTGCAAATTTCCTGTGTGCCCTGGAACAAAGAAGTCAACTATTCCTGTTATAGGATATTTTGCTTTTAGGTCATGCTAAAATTGGGCCCTTCTTAGTGGAAATGGATTTTTTCCCATTAGGAATGGATTTTTTCAGAAGCTGATAAAGCTTGCCTCACAATAGTCAAATCAAATTGAATATGCAGTCAGAAATAAAACTGTTGGGGTCATAAAGGCTTTCTCCTAATGTATAGCCTTTTGAAGATTGGTATTGTTTCAAATTCAATATTCAAGATTTGAACAGAAATTATTTTAGTTTGCCTTTGAAGACAAGCTCATTCAATTTGAGCCGTTCTGAATTTTAAGATTTGATTTTTTAAAAATGTCATCCTTAGCAAACATCAAAAGGACTACATTGTTTAATATTTTACTGATTGGAAAGGAAGTTATAGAAATGAAAGATTCTTTAATGGGCATTAAACCTGCAATATTTAAACTGGATATCTTCAAGGATTTCGATGCAAAATGCATGCATGCATACATGCAGGTATGTATTTTCCATTAGTTCAGAATTGAACTGTTGTTTACATTCAGACATTTCATTACTCAACTTGGTAACATCATCAGTGTGCACTGGTGATATTACTAGTTGGGTAATGAGGTGTTTGCTTAATAAGAAGTCCAGAGAGGAACTTCACAGTATTTAAAATATTCTCCTTTACAAAAATGGCAGGGATGGAAAAGGGACACCATGGTGTGCTTCAAACTATGCAGTAAAACCTTTATAGAAATTTTGTGCTGAAAAAACATCATGTCCAGCTCTAACTTTAATTTTTTAAAACAAAAACAAATAACTACTATAACAAGTGTTTACTTTCATCTTTTCTGAGATGCCACGCCTGACAAGAACATTGAAGACTGCCAACTGACTTGTACTATATGGTAGTTCTGTTCCCTTGATCACTGAGGTTTGGTGGGCATCTGGAGAATCAATATGAACAGGTGGAAAGTGTCAGCTGCTGTGAGCATCTGCCATACCTGGAGGGAGGGGGCTGAATGCGATGTGATGTGTGGGGTGGGACTGGCCATGGCTGGAGGAGGAAAGGAGTGCGGCCTTGGACACTTAACTGACCTGGGGACCTTGACGGATGACTGCTGGGAGCCAGGTGCCATCAGAGGCACCTCAAGGATGCTGGACCCAGATACAGCTGAATGATTCGTTCAATGCCATCACAGCATTGATTGGCCAGGGGACTTTTGGGGGCCGGGCACATCTCTTCCTTTCTGTAACCCCATGCTGAATGTATTCAGAGCTTGCCTAGCCACGCTGCATTCCACTAACCAGTAAAAGTACCTTTTCTCTATTTCACATAGGAGTGAAGGGTCGTTCTTTCCTGGGAAATGTGGGCCGGCCTCACAGGAAGCTTGTCCTTTCCTAGAAAAAACTTATAATTTCTGGTTTTAGTAGAGTGTTATGCTGCCCATGATACATTGGCATAACATGATCTTTTATGGGTAGAACTCACTTATAGAAGTGGGACTGGCTGCCCATACTCTATGTTTGTTACATAGCAATAACAGCAGGCTGGCACACTGAGATCCAGTGCTACAGCAAGAAGAGATTACAGAGAAAGTTTACAGAATAGGTAGCATTCATAGCCTTTTATAACTCTATTCTTCAGAACTATAAATGTGGGCCAGTGCCTATAAATGTTAGACTGACAGTCATTAATTCCTCTGTAAAAAGATTTTGCATAGCCATGCAAAATTTTAAAGTAACATTTGACTCTCAAGAGTTTCTACTAAACTGGTTGGCTTTGAGTCCTTTATTCAGAAAGCTGACAGCAGAATTTAATTCTCAGTTATATCAACAGGCCAAGTATAACTGACAGAAAAAGAGTTAATTTGACCAGTCATGTTAAAGAGCTGAAAGCTAAGAAGATGAATGCAATCCAAGACATTGTTAGCTATGTCACGGTAGATGTGCAGAGCTCACACATCTGGTGACAGTCATTCTAAGGGGAATGGAGAAAATCTTATTCCTGTCATTTTTTTTTCACATTATACTTACCTAGGCAACCCTTGATTATGTTTCTCCATCCCAATTATTGCCTTTGCTAAAAGTGAAACTGATATTGACCTGATAAAACTTTTCAACATTTTTGATACCTTTTCCATGACTACAATATCATTTTATAGAATTTCACAGCTGAAATCTTCATTTTTAGCAAAGGCATAACACTAGAACCCAAGAACAACCAATAAAACCAATTGACAAAAACAGAAAGGAGAACTGTTTCTAACACGTACAATTAATACTTGGAGTTATTTATCCAAAATGTAAGGATACTCACCAGTTTATATAATTTTTTTAAAGGATTAGACAAATTTACGCCGGATAAGACTTTCAATGATTCTTCTTCTTTACTTCCTCTTTTGCTACTTTGGTTATCAAGGGAGATGCAAAATTCTGGTTTTGTTCTTCTGATGGCCTCAACCATTTGTTGTAGTGTGTCTTTGATGTCTCTTCATCTTCTTCTGGACCTTCCTTGCTTCTCTAACCTTCTCCTCTTTTTGTAAATGCTTTGTATGATATGAAATCCCAAATATCCTCTTTCATTGGTTCTAACTTTATAAATAACAGTTGTCTTTAATATAAACTGCTGAGGAACAACAATGAGAAAATGTGGAATTCCTTCAAGTAACTATAGTAGCTGCTTGTAGGTACCAGATTATCTGCCAGATGTCTAGAAACAGCCCCTTGGTTAGTAATATTCTGAGGAATCTTAAAATGTCATAAGAAGTCTGAAATGCTTACAAGATTTCTATGGGAGAATATAGTTTCCACTAACAAGTTGGAATTCCAAAGATGGTTATTGACATAATTTTGAGAAGCAGGTGCTACATCAGATAGCTTCATTTAAAGGGAGACTTTCTTTAATAATAGGAATATTGTGTTTTTAATTGGGGATAAAGATTTCGTTTTCCAAATTACATCAAAATCCTAAATTATTTTATTGTCAGGTTGTTTTCATTTGCTTGTTTTGTTAAAGTATGCTTCTTTTCTTGCAGGAATAGGCAAATGTGCCATACTAATGAGGAGTAATAAATCTTTCTGAATGTATGGACCAACCATTTTGCTTGCTATGCTATGGCATTCAATTAATTTATAGTCTTATTTTGAATAATAAAA
>JANHFO010002125.1:92106-103273 GCA_032468095.1 Pareas carinatus
GAAAGAAAGAAAGAAAGAAAGAAAGAAAGAAAGAAAGAAAGAAAGAAAGAAAGAAAGAAAGAAAGAAAGAAAGACCGTAGCGGAGCTTGGGTACAAAGAGCTAGTTTCATATATTTGTGCACTTGTTAGTTTGGCAGCGCCTTTTAAGGTTTTCTTGTTGTACCCTTCTTTTGCTGGAGGAAACTATGGAATGAAAAGGACTTTTTAAAAAGTAAATATAAAAAGGAACCACAACTATTTTTCAAAGAAGTACTGAAAATTCTGATCAAAGTTAATTTGTAGGATGGCCTTTTCCATCTTGACTTCCTTCTATCACAAGCTGTAGGAATTAGCATTAATATATCTCTTACAAATAAGGACGCACACATACGGTACTAGTTTTTTCATTATACATATGGTTCATTTCATGATCAACCTCTTTAAAATATTATTTTTCTCTTCCCCTTTACACCCACCTTATTGATAGTCCTCCATGGATTTGCTTGAAAGATTAAAGTGCTAACTCAATCTTTGGAAATGAAAAGGATTTACACAATGCGTAACTCTGTTTAGATATTTCACAGAGGGCAAACTCTTTCTTAATGATGCCCACTAGGTAAATTATTTGTGAGCTATTTTGAGAAACACAACTACCATTTGTATCCAGATGGAATCTTATGGAAGTATCTGTACATTGGTGTGTATGTGTGCGTGTTAGGGGACAGTTTAAATTTTCAGAATTCCTGCTTCATGTATTTCCTCTTTGACCATTCTACAGTTTCAAGCATCTGTTCTCTTCCAATCACCAGAACTGAAGAAGTGTGTCATCGAGATGTCTATTAACTAGAAAGCATTTTAATTGTATCATTTCTCAATCATCTAACAATGTGCTTTAAATTAAAATTTGTGCTTAGGTTTAAACACATTTAAACAAATTTCTTCATACATTTAGCATTATCAGAATGATAATAGTATGTTTTAATTAATCTGAGAGGTACTGGCTTGTATCTGAACAGATTGTCATTACTATCATGACAATGTTTACTCTTTCTGCAGTGACCTACTGGCTATGCAGATGTCTCCTGTCAACCACACAGTCAACAAACACTTGATGAGAGAATTGGATTTCTCTATCGGATTGACACCTGACTCGGGTGTGCCCAGTAATGTATGCTTGATAGGAAAGAAAGTAAATTAATTCCATTCTAATTAACAGAAGATACTGCAGATAGATAAGTCTGGTAGAGACCTCTGATTTTTTTTAATGCAGCAGATTCATATGTCTTTAAGTAAGGGAGAGTTTAATTTTTCTGTGATTTGATTACTGAATGGAATTTAGTTTCTCTCTGGAACTTCCTCTGTTCTCCCAATTTATTCTACTACCATACATATGAAAACAGATGAAGAAGGGAACAGACTTAAGTGACCTAATACTATTAAACAATTGGGATTTTGATGAACCTATCAAAGAGGGGTGACTCAGAATGCATAATTTTTTAAAAAAAATTGCAAGCAAAGAACTAGCTAATAGTTGAAAAGATTGTTGGGGCTCCTAGTGACTATAAAAACATAACTCTTCGAAATGAGAGTCTCTGAAGATAAATTATCCTTCTTTCATGATAAGACAAAACACAAAACCTTTACCTTTGCAAATATGAACTATAAAGGCTATGAAAAAGCTTGCTCTTCTCAATTATGTTAATAAGATTCAGAATTCTAAAAATATTTTGTTTTCCTATCTGGGACAGCCTGAACAGAGATATTCAGAACCAACACTTGCAATGAACACAAGTGCTGAGATTTTGGGAGTAATTCAGAAATACAAGCCACACAAGAGCAGAGATAAGCAGACCACAAAGTATATGCCAGTTTCAAACGCCTGCTGAGTCCCCCTGCCACTGAAAAATCAGGACATTTAATTCTAGGCAATTTTCAAACTAAAATTAAAAGAAAATGTGTAAGTCTTCAGAAGTAACAGAATTAAGCAAAACAAGAGGAAGATACTGGCTCTCCATTTGTCTCAATTCATTTCCATTCCACAAAAACTTATCTCATCTACTATAAAAGGATGGGGAATATATTCTTTTTGAGAAAATGTTCTGTTAGTCATTGATGGAATAGAATAGATGCAAGAGGCTTGGAGAACAGAATATATGAAAGGGAAATCAAATTCAAAAATTTACAAAACTGGAAATAGATTGTTCTCAAAGTCATTTAATACTTTATCATACCAGTTGCTTCAGGACAGTTCTACACATCATTATGTTTCAGGGCAGAGACTCGTCATTAGGTTGATTATTCAAGAATGAGGTGTTGACTGCCTTAATGGGCTAATAAACTAGTAATGAAAATTCAGTAATAGCATTCATTTAGTGGGGTAGAATTATTTTTTATGTTGAATATTATGATTTATGGAGCTCTGAAGTCAGGGCAAAAGAACAGAATGTGTCTTTGAACATATTTCATAGACTTTCCTGAAGCAATGAAGTTCCTTGGAGAATTGTCTCTTGGATGTTGCATTGGTCTACATCTGCTTTCTCTTGTGACTAGTAGTTGGTGTGAAATATCTGGGTTAACCATTCTTGAAATAAATACTTCAAACTACATGTTTTGCTTTTAAGGTCACCCAAGCCGCTGCCAGTATATAGAGTATTCAGTCAGACAGACCAGTATCTTAACTCTAGTTATTCATCTTTTTGATCTATTCATCAACTCCTCATAGACAAATTGAACAATTCATAATCACAGCCACCAAAAATAGAAAAATAGAGATATATCCATCCTTCTACATGCAGATAATACGGTGTTACTATTTCAGGCATGAATTGGCCCGAAGCTGGTACCTTATACAACTGCTTTGTACTATCAAGAGGGAATTCTAGAAATTGATTATTCAAAAACCAAGATTATCATATTTTCCTAGCACCTAAGACACATATCTAGCAATTAAACAGCTACCTAACAGAACAAATCAAGACTTTCATATATGTAGCGATTGTTTTCCACACAATACACAATTGCAAACTCCATGCCAAGCGTATCATACTAAATATGTAGAAAAAAGCTTTAGTTCTGCAATCCTTCTGCATTCAGTACATATCCACAGAATTCAAAGTCTTATTTGGTTGAGTTCAGTTCCTATTTGAAGTCCAGTTGGACCCTTACAGGTAATTTCTTCATGTTCCTAAGATCTATTTTCCAAGTACCTCACTGCATTCCAGACATAGTGTCTTGTTGTGAAACTAGTCTACTAAAAATGGAAATTTCTGCCTGGATTCACATCCTTTCATACAGGCTCAATATTTTTTTTATTTGCTTGACCCCTTTAATTATAACTGACCAGGCGCCCTGGTGTCAGGTGCTACATAAAAAATTAAAATCCTGTGACTTCTCAGGGAAGTGAAAATTTTCCCTGCCTTGGTAGGAGGACTTCTAATATTTTCAAGTTTAATCCTTCATTTGGAAACATTTCGGATGCAGTTGTTATTTAGTCACTACTTATAATAATGCATTATATACTTACTGCCAATTGATTCTTTCTTTTGTCTTATTTTCATCAATAACAGTCCGAGTCATTTTAGCAATGCCGGTAGCCATTTTTAATTTTAATTTTTAAGCCACAATCACTCTTTAAGAATTATTCTTCCTTATACACTTCATTACCGCATTTTCTCTTTTAGTATAATATTAATATTAATTACAATTTTCCCATGGATTTTAGTTTTATAATGCATGCATTAGGTCAGTAATTTTTACTGTTCTGTTATTTTCAATAATCATTTAATTGCCCTATTCATACTGCATAATGCCACACTATATTAATATTTGTTCCCAAAATTCTTAAGCTGAAAATTACAATTTTATATGTACTGCTGTATGATTTTACAGCTTGTTTTATTTTAGTCAGTTTCTGGGACATATAGGCTGTATTGATATTTGGCTAGTTGAATATGACTTGTTTTTTCAAAAAATCTCTTTTGCTGGTCAATTAATGAGATAAAATGATTGGCTAAGTTCTTGTAAGTTACAATACATTAACAATTATGGCTATAATGGAGATTATACTATCTAATGTTGTTATGGAAAACTAGGCTTACAATGTTTTGCTTTTTCAGTTAAGCTCCTGATCTTTTTGAAAATAATCAAGAACTTCCTGGACAGACTCAATGGTGATGATGAAACAAATATTCAGGGACTTTCTTCCTTTACCTATGTTTTGTCTTTTTTGTTTGTAAAACTTCTCAATAAAAAAAAGAATCAAGGAATATCTCTAATATACAGTACAAGGCTTCCTGAAACTGAGCTATCATAATAATCATCCTTGTCATATTATTCTCTTCATTTGGAGAATTAAACTTGAAAATATTAGAAGTCTTCCTATCAAGGCAGGGAAGATTTTCACTCTGACATGGAGGAGACAACTGAACCTACCTGAAGCTATATATGACATAGCTAATCTCATTTGGAATCTCTTGTAATCAATAACTAGCATGCCTACTTTTGTGTGCCTTTAACTTCACAATTGCCTACTACTATTAACCAGTTTGGTATGACACTTGATTTTCCGAAAATAATTCCTAGGTTTATTGTTTATTCCACAAATTTTTAGAGATATCTAAATGCACAGATTGTTTTCAGCCAACCATACTCATATGGCAACCAGCAATATGTTAAATTACAATAAAAATAAATAAAGCATTCATATTATATATATATTAAAATCGTAAATTAAAAGAAAACCCAGCAACAAGAACAGCAATAGTAAACTTATTGTGCAATTTAATCTACTCTAAAACTATATTCTTTTAAAATACAAGGGCAATTCACTCAGGAGTCATACAACTATAGTAAAAAAATGCAAATATTCTCCAAATTTCCCCGAGGACCATCACAGACGCGCGTGCCAGCAGAGAGGGCTCTGTGTGCCGAGGTTGGCACATGTGCGATAGGTTCTGGCCTAGATGACGCAGGAAAATATCAGTCAGCTTGTTGCTGCTTTAGGGCTCATAATAAATGGTTCAAGGTCACTCAGTTGGTTTGAATGACTGGGGAAACTAGAATCTGGGTCTACTCACTCGTAGTTCAATATCTTAGCTGCTACTTCACACTGATTCTCCTGACAGGTGTAAAATAAGTGAATTGGCTAGGACCATTATATATACTTGTATTGTCTTTAATATGTTGAAATGACTCTTGGCTTAATGAAAAGTTACAATCCCACAGGTGATACTTCATCTAATAGTCAATGCTACCAATATTGGTAGTACAATATATTTTTAAAAGAAGTTTTGAATCTCCCTAGCTATGCAAATAAATATTTTCTGAAACTAATATCTTGTTTAAACATTCAGACACTAGAGCTTGAGTACATTTTTACATAGTGCAATAGACTTCAATTTTATTAAGTCCACAGTTTTACATTTCAAAAAGTTTAAAATAAAAATCAAATACATGGTGATAATAAACCGTGCAGCCAGGGCACTTATCTTCAGTAAAAAATACTTTTAGAAAATTCCAAAATCCCATTGATGATGTAGGAAACAATTTTAGATTGTAAAGTAAGAGATGCAGGATGTTTAGCAAGAAAACAGAAATAGAAGTTGAAAAATCCTACAAAAACTTTTTTTAAAAGAAATGTACGACTGCTTCTAAAAAAAGTTCCTCTTCCATTTTTGACATTTAATGAATTTTTGTGATGCTATCAGATTTTAAGATTTCAAGTCTGAAAAATACCTGTCACACTTATTCATACCTATTTTGTTTCAGCTTGTACTGCATTAGGTTATGCAATTCTTACAAGTCATTCTACCTAGTGAACGGTAAGTGTATTCAACTTCGTAAGTAAATACATTACATAAAGTAAGCTGATAAAATTAGGTTAATCAGCTGATCCTGAGGAAAAAGTTGTTGGCTGGAGATCGATGATGTACTAATGGAGTAGGCATCCCTATCTCTTCCTTCAAAATCCTTGTTTTTTTATTTTCTTTTAACTTTTGTAATTTTAGTCAGTTTTTATGTTTATAATTATCAAATGTTTGTGTTTTCATTGTGTTGTAAGCTGCTCAGAATCTCCTTCAACTGCAAGATGGAATAAATTTGATAAATAAAAAAATAAAAAATAAAAATGTGACTCCCCCGTGGCTGCAGTTATCCATGAATTGAATTATTCTTACTATAATTGTTTATCTCAATCAGATTTCATTGCATTGTCCTTAACATCATGCTGGGCCTCTGAAGAAACAGATAATGAGTTGTGCTTTATGAAGTTCTACAATCAAAATGGAATACTTTTTTTCAGACCTATTCACTTCACCCTAGGTAAATGCAAATTGGGATCTTTTTTTGTCTAGTTTGGCATAAAGAATTGACTGAATCCGGGGCACATCCTTACTTCTTCTCAGAATCATATTCTTTCATAAGAAGATTACTGTTAAGCATTTTCCCAGCTAAAAGAAATCAATAATTCCTCTGGACAATTTTTAAAAGAATGAGAAACATTGATTGATTGATTGATACTTTTGTACTTTATTGTTGGTCAGTAGGAAGGACTGCCGTGATGATCTGTAATTTTTTGATTATGTCAGAAGTTTTAAAAAATTGCAGATCTATTGTAAGTTACTTTGGGAAATGAGGCAGTGAAAAATGGTGATGCAGAATGGTGCTATAGGATAAATGTAAAAATAATGTGTGTTGTGTTAGGTCAAGAGTAATTATTCACTGTGGAGGAGAAAAAAATTAGTAGTTTATGTACAGTTAATAGTTTCATTTTGGCTATGTATCTTAACCATCACAGTTCTAGCAGCTGCATTGCCCAACATATATTGTATTGTACATATTGCTTGTATGTTAGACAACATATTTAATTTTATTTGTGTATTTGTGTATGCTCTTTTCAATCACTGTTAACTATTGAAAACTGCCTGGATCAGTCCCTGTAGTTTTCTTAGCAAGATTTCAGAAGTAGCTTGCCATTGCCTTATTCCTAGGGCTGAGAGAAGATAACTGGCCCAAGGTCACCCAACTGGTTTCATCTCCTGGTTTTTGTGGCTTTAACTACTACACCAAACTGATTTCACAGTCCACACTCAGAGTCCACACCCACATGTGAGACATGGCTCTTTATCATGAACAGATGCAGATTATTCCAGACTTTCATTCTGTTGGATATAAAAAAGTGAACTTCTTTAGAAAAAATTGTAGAAGTCTACAGAAAGAGGCTGAATCAAAAGCAGAGGTTCCTATATTAACAACTCTTTCTGCCTTAGCAATTGGAGTAATTGAGGCAGAAAAACATTTGCTTCAGGTAGCTTGCATTTGTATAGAAAAATAAATATATACTGACATGTTTTGAATGTAGCGCTGCACTAACTCTGTATAAAAGCTTATGTTTGACCTCAGTTTTCATACATATACCAGGCAACGTTTATGAAAGTAGAACTTTGATTTTAAAAATTTCTTGTGATCTGTAGAAATATTTGAAACCTCTCAAATATTGTTTTGAGATTCTGGCAGAGAGTACTTTGTTTGTAGCATATCACTGTCCTCTTAGAATCTATTTAGAATATATAATTTTTCTTTTAGATTTTTTGAAAACAATTTGATGCTAATTGCATGGTTGTGATCTAGGTCAGTGTTTCCAAACATTTCTGGGCTGGTAGCCTGGTGCAGGAGGATAAGGGGATTGTTTTCTATGAGAGGTACGTGTGTGTGCACCCCCTTCGTGCTGCCCAGTTGCCCATAGGCCACAGTTCAGTACTAGGTTGTGGCCCACAGGTTGGGGACCCCTGATCTAGGCAGCTCTGTAATCAACTTATTTCACATTGAATGCATGTACTTATTTAAAGTTTGAATTTAGTATTATAAAAGTATGCTATACTTTTTAAAAGGTTTTTTATGCTGTTTTCTTAAATAAAATTTGATTGTTTAATTTTTCCTGAGGATTTATCTCCCCAAAATGAAGGAATGAGTTGGATGTTCCATGAATTTGTATTATATGGCTGTTTCAACTTCACTAAGATATGATCCAGTCCTTTTTTGATCACAGAACGCACCAGAACATAGGTCTGGCACCTTTTTTGCCTTAAATACAATAAATTACATTTACATTAAAAACTGAACATATAATTTTTTTATAATAAAAGATTAACAAGGTGTGAATTCTGGCACCTTTTTTCTTACAAAAAAGCAGTGGATAATTCTGTTTCTTTTATGTTACAAGTATGAGTAAAATAGACGAGATACTCGATGTAAAATAAGAACTATCCAGCAGTTCTATTCAAACTATCCAAAACAGGAGGTGAAATCAGGGGTAAAGACCCAGAAGGCTTCTGAGAAAAAACTGTGAACCTTCAGACTTTCCCATACAGACCAAATACTGTCTTATATGGTAACAATTATGGAATTATAGACCCTGGAGATATTCTTCTTTCTTCCTGTCTCATTGACTCAAGTTTTTGAAAGAACATTCCTATTTTGCTCCTGGAACCTCAGATTTCTGATCTGGGATAGGTGAACAAGCAACGTTTCTCTTATTTCTTTCATTTTTTATAAATTCTTTTAGAAGAAGCGTTAAATACTTTCACATTCTTTTATAAAAATCTAGCTTCTGATCCAATCGGATACCTATGTTAGTATTAGAATCAAAGCTTCATTATATGTATAAAAAACAAGCAGTTGAAAGAGGAACCAACAAAACAGAACTGGAGGGACACCTTAACAGCATCTGAATTTTTCATGTTCAAGATCGGGGCAATCAGCTCCTTTGGGTCCAACCAACCAATCACCACAAATCACCATCCAACCACCAGAGCTAAAGAAATTGAAAACCCAGCTCCAGTTAAATATCATGGAAATGAAATTTCAGCTGAAAGAAAACCTTGGTTTTGGACTTGGAATCTAAATGACAGAGGCCAAATAGAGAAGAAAACAGGCATGAACATTAATAAGATATATAAAGATGAAAGATTGTAGACCTTAGATTAGTAAGCATGTAAAGTAGGACAATATAAGTATATGACGTTTCTATGCTCAAATTTAACTGATTTCATGTTGCATATAAAATGTATAGAGATGATATAGCATCATAGTAAAGGCACAGCTAGGCTTGATGTTGAAAAATGTATGAAATGGGGAATTTTACATTCAAAGTTATCTGATTCTTAATAGTTGCTGATCCACAATCTGGAAAAAAGTTTATATTACCTGGTGAAAAATTGTTCAAGGCAATATTAACAACACAGTCATTAAGTTAGTTCAGTTAAACACTAAGCTAGAAAATTCTATTATCCAACATTTCTGGTTGGATTTAATACTATAGAAGCTGGACAGCTGGCAGATTCCAGACTTGAAGAACAGTGAAATGCATCAACATGACCATTCAAAGACATCTCTTAAGGAAGCAGAAAACCCAGCTGTCAGGGTTAACCTACAGACTTTCTGTTGGTTTCTTTCCAATGCCAATTGTAACATGTTGTATATAATTTTTCAATACTGTAAAAATATACAATCAAAATGATAGAAGGTTGTTTTTATTCAATGGCCATTGTTCCATTAGCCAGGAGACTACAATGGTATTGCAGAGCAGTAGTTTGGCTGCCAATTTACCAGCTCTGTTGTGGATCACACTTGCATGCTTCCCAAGTTGCACCAAAGGAAGGCGAGTTGGCTTTGCATCAGAAAGAAAGACAAACAGCTCTTCCTGCAGTGTCATCCAAGATTTCCCCTGTCCACAGAGCCACCTCTCAAACAGGAATCACAACCAGGAGGTTCAGAGCTGTCAGGAATCAGATTGTCTGCATAGAGCACCAATTCTTCTCTCCACCTAAGTGGTTCCTATTTATCTACTTTCATAGATCATGCTTTCAAACTGCTAGGTGGGCAGAAGCTGAAGTGAATGATGAAAGCTTGCCCCAACATGGAGTGCTAGGATTTAAACCACTGAAGCAGAAGCGATCTCCATATCATTAAGCCACTGAGCCACTGTGACTCTCATGCTAGAAGGTAAGAAAAAAAGAATAAATAGAAGAATGAAACAATATAATTATGGCTTTCTTCCCGTCTTTGTTAAGTAATTATCATCTTAACCATTTCCCCATCATCTGATTTTTATTCCTTAAATTATCAATTTGATCTTTTATTCTTTCAATCAAAAATTCTGTTAGGATATTTAATTTAGCTGGAACAGTAAAATGTACAATGGACAAGAACACACAGTTGTAGTTGAATGGTTGGAGAGTGTTGACTCCTGCATGAGACTATCTGTGCTATGATTGGTTGCAGTAGGTATAAAGGGGGAGTTTCTCTTTTTCATGCCTTTTTTGTCTAGGTGCTCTGTAAACTGTTTGAGATGATTTGAGATGATTTACCTCATGATGTTCCAGTCTGCTGTAAATACAAATGTTAAATAAATTTATTTAAATAAAACTGCAAGTTCATGTCAGTGTCTCTGACTTCATTTGGGCACCTGCTGTGCAATTCCCTGACAAATTCATATTAGATTTCCAGTTGTAACATGTTAAGTACTAGCTGCACTACATCAATAACAATCAGTTTGCAGACGTCCGGTGGCGCCGTAGACGTTGAAGGACAGACTTTTAGGGTCTGCCAGCCCCGGGATCGCGTTAAGCCGCTCTGATAGCTTAAAATCAGCTGTTAGGCAGCTGGAAGCCTTTCCCCGGGGAGAAGAGGGAGAGGTGAGCAGTCAGGTCAGGGTTGAGCTCCCCTAGAGCCCCTGGATTTACTTCTGGGGCTGAAAGGGTAAGAGCTCCCCTGGGAGATCCGGCAAAGCTCCGCGCCCGGGACACTTCTGCTGAGGCAGAACGAAATGTCACGACCACCTCTGTTCAAGATTTTTTTAACTATAGCCTTCAGAAACGAACTGAGCAAGAGCAGGACTTCTGGCAAGTATTTTCTTTTCGAAACTTAACTCAGTAACTAAAAGTTTTCTTTTAAAAGACATTGAAAGATACAATGTATCAAAGATGGCACTTGTGAGAGATTAGAAGCGGCATAAGTGAAAGTTATGAGAGCTTTGAACTTACAAAAGCCTTTGTTCAAAGTGAAAGTGCTTTTTTGGCTGCTTAAATCTACTGGATTTTAAATTTGAATTTATTTTAAATCTTTTTCTCTTCCCTTAAGAAGATAAGAGACCTAGAGAAATGTCTCTTAAACTTTTAAAAACTGGACTTTC
>JANHFO010002126.1:0-17520 GCA_032468095.1 Pareas carinatus
GGGGGCGGGAGGATAGGCAACCTGGCGCTCACCAGGCGAATCCACCAATGTGACTAAGTCAAAAGCACCAAGTGGCCTCTTGCACTTGATATGCCACCACTTCAATTTGCAAGGAAATGGGGGGGGGGGGGGTGCAGCAGGAAAAATCAGTAAGGCCAGAAGGAATAAATTCGTCTTCATTTCAAATTAATTATAGTTGACACATATCTAAACATTTTTAACCCCTTTAACAATAACAATTCAATAGTCGCCTGGACGGGCAGATTGGCTGGAAGTGGGGAACGTTGGGCTTCAGGCTGAGCGCCCCACAGGAGGGGGGCATCTGAAAAGGGGCTGAGCTCCACATTCGGGCACTGCCTGTTTTCATGCCCCACATCTTCCTCCCCCCTTGGGGGAATCTGCTTGATGTGGGGGAGGAGCGGAATCTCACAGGGGATGTGGGTGTCTCTGCAGCGGAGGAAGTGGAAACTTCCTCCAACAGGCTAAAAGCTGCCAGGCGCATTTGCCCTTCGCCCAGATCACGTTGGGACCAGCTCGGTCTCCAGGGCAACAGGGGCTCAAAGCCAGGATGCCACAATAGACGGGCCTCTCCAAGTGCCGGTCATCCATACAGTCGCCCACTTGCCCCCGAGACTGAGCAGGCAGGCACAAAATCCTCCCGGCGGCGGGACCCCGAAGGAGAAAAAGGCTTCCCCCGATGCGGCTTTCCCACCCTCGGGGCATTTCCCGAGCACCGGCTCTTCTGCATCGTGGCCCCGTCTAAGTTCGGGCCGAGGGGCCTGCAGGGGCTCCCGAGGCAAGGCCCGCGGGACAGTCCCGGCCCGGAAGTCGCGGCCGCCCGAGTACCGCGACCGGGAGGCCCCAGGCGTCCAAAAGCAGGCAGGGGCCAAGTGCGGAGCCGGCCTTTGTGCCGCTCCCCGCAGGAACCTCTTCCAGAGGCAGAACCGGGCTGGCGGGTGCCCTTCTCCTGGAACCGGGGGGCCGAGCGCCGCCCGAAGACGCCCGGCGCGAGGCAGCGCCCTGCCGCCCGGCACCGGATGAGCCGAGGGCGAGGAGCAGGGAGGCCACCGGGAGGGGGGTCTAACACGGCCGGAGGCCAAGAAATGCCCGCCGGGACTGAGGACCTCCAAGGCGGGCAACAGATTCTCCGCCTGACGGCCTCTGCCCAACCCGAGGCGGCCTCTTCGCCGGTGCAGCCCCGACGCCCCGAGGACGCCGGCACAAGGCAGCAGCCGAGACGCGCCTCTGGGAATCCGGGCAGCGGGCGCGGAGGAGCGGGGCTCTGTTCCGCGCGACCGGCCCGGGACAGAAGAGGCAGCCGTCGAAGCGTCCCACTTACCATGGCTGGCGCTGGGAAGTCCAGCGGCGGGAGCGTGCCCGCGGCCTCCCACCCGGCCTGGGTCCTCCAAGAGCAGCCCGGGCAGCGTCCTCGGGCCGCCCGCGGGGCGAGGGTAGGCGGGACCCGCGGCTGCCCGGCAGCTCACCGCCCCCGCGCCGCCCTTCCCCGCCCCCCGGCGCAAATCCCCTCGCGGCGCCCTGGAGCTCCGAGCGGAAGCTGCTCCGGCGCTCGCCGGCCCCGCTCTGGAGCGAGCAGAGACTTGGCCGGCGCTGGGACGGCTCTTCCGAAAAGCCGATCCGGGCGGCCGCCCTAGTAACGCCTGAGCGCCGGACGGGACTCTCTTCTGCCCCGGGGGCGTCCGGGCGGCGG
Organism: Pareas carinatus; assembly: GCA_032468095.1. NCBI lineage: Eukaryota > Metazoa > Chordata > Lepidosauria > Squamata > Pareidae > Pareas > Pareas carinatus. Next base: position 1,709 of record JANHFO010002126.1, read on the forward strand.
CTCCCGCTCGGCTGCAGAGAGGCGAGCGTTGGGAGGGGGCGCCGGCCTCTTCCGCGGGATTCCCCCCTCCAGAATGCGAGGTCCGCGCCTCGCCTGCCCGCTCGGGCCCCGACGTCTCATGAAGCGCGGCAGAGGCCGCGAAGTTCAACCTGAGGCCGACTGGTTCCAGGCCAGGGTTGCCGAGAGCAGCGCGCTCTCCTCCGGGGTCCGTCCTTGACCCAGCAGCCCGGCGGCCTCTCCTCCAAGCAATCCCTCCGAGGGGGCAGCCGGCAATCCAGCCTCAGTTTAACTGAAGTTGCCGACTTTATTTGAAGAGAACTGCTCCAGCATGAATAGTCAGCGAGATTTTCTCTTTGGACAAAGAAAGCCTTTGTCGGCTTTGAGCATGTTAAACGGCCCACAGGACCAGGTGTCCTTCAACACAGCTATATGCTGGACTCCCTTGAGGCATTAATGAAGCAGTGGTGAAACAGCAACAGGTATATTTGGTTAATGGTTAGCACAGATAAAGAGCCGCTCTAATGTCCATTCAGCGACTATTTATACAGATCACTGCTAGGTGGAGACCAATAGAATCCAAGCAGCAGCTCCTGTGCGAACAGTCCTGGAAACAGGCAGTCTGATATTTAAACAGATTTAGTAATGATTCAGAAGTTCCAGCAATAACCTCAATACATGGCATCCCTTCTCCCTAGATAGTTCACTATCACAATTAATCAACAAGTATCTTGGTGACCTTTGCGTCCATTCCAATTGCCTCAGAGCTGCTGGAGTTTCCTGGTCCACCTGCTCACCTGCCAGGCTGGGTAGACGGGCTTTCGAACTCGTTTGCTTTGGATTGATCTGAGTCCCTTTGGCTGGTCTGTTCCGGTAGACTCAACCCGAAGTCCACTGGAGGAACAGTCTTAGAGCCAGCTGCTGGTTCTGCTCATTGGGTAGAGTCTCTGCACTTAGGGAAATCTTACTCACAGCCAGCCCCCCCTCATCTCCACGGCTGAGAGTCTTGTCGGTGCACATAAACTCCGCCGTTGTGCCGCTGTCATGTCGCACCTGGGTTTGGCCCTCACAAGAGCCCTGAGCCAATGATTGGTCTGCTATCCTCTGGCGCAGTTGGTCGATGTGATGTCAAATTACTCTACCATCTTCCAGGACCACTTTGTATGAGAGTGGCTCTGAAACCTTAGCAACCACAGCTACCACCCACAATGCCCCTTCTGGGTCCAACTTGTAAACATCACAATGGTTTTGGCTGTGCTATGTCTGAGGCAATTCCGTTCGGATGCAGCTGATCCAGCTTAGCAATCAAGCGTTGATCCCATCTAAGTTTGGCTGGGCTTCTGCCCATGGAAGCGCAGGGAGTCGTGCTTTGGCAGAGTAAGAAATCTGCACGCCTGTGTTGCCAGTTGCTGGTTACAATCCTTTTTAAAGATTCTTTGGTCGTTTGAACCATGTATACTACTTGGCCATTAGAGGCCGAATGCAAGGGTGCTGAAGAGGCATGCCTAATCAAGTTAGCTCTCAGGAAAGACTGAAATTCTGCAGCAGGAAATTGAGCCCCGTAGTCTGAAACCCTAGTTGGGCAACCCGTGCATAGCAAAGATCCTTCACAGTTCTTGGATGGTCCTGGCAGTAGTCATAGTTGGAACTGATGTGACCTCTAATCACTTAGAGTGACTGTCCACCACAATGAAGAACAGCGGTCCCTGAAATAGTCCAGCATAGTCAATCTAAATTCTTGACCATGATGCTTGAATGGCTGCCCATCCATGGACACGAGCTTGAGGCATTTTAGGCCTGGGTTGCTGGCACATGTAGCAGCTGTGAACTTGGGCCTCAATATCTTTATGTTGCCCAGGGGCCCCGATACCTTTCCTGAATGTGTCTTCTCGTGGTAAGTCCATCTGACGATCTTTACATATGACACCAAAGTGGCCTTGTTTGCCACATGTGCAGCGCATTGCTGAGCAGAACCTGCAGTCCGAGCATCTATGTCGGCCTCCGCAGCCCACACATTTAGTGAAGTGAACTGCCTTGTCAAATAGCCGCTGGCTTCTCTCTGGTTGCTTCTGCAGCCGATCCATCTCATAGTCCATGTCAGAGACTTCTTTCGGCATCCCCATGTGGACAGTTTCTGGGCTGGGAGTGTTCTTGGAGGACCGTAAGGCATTGATGGCTCCTCCAGTGGCTTCGTCAGCCATGACCTCCTTCAGGGCGTCTTGGAACATGAGGGTCTCCTTCACGAATAGCTTCTGCTGGAGCTCCCTGTTCCACGGTGAGTTATCCCCACAGCAAGTTGACTGTGTGGAATTGCCTGCAGTGACTTGGTGGTGGTGAGCTGAATTCGAAATGGCCTTTTCTGCGTCTTTTCCAGGAACAGGAGCCCTTAACTCTGAAGACTTCCTGGTGTGTCATTCTCTGTGATGCAACAAGAGGCAGCTTTCCCTTTGATTGGCAAGTGTGCTCCTTCTGGGCCAGGGTGCTTGTTCACTTGCTCTAGAATGCATTTTGCTTTGCGGGAACAGTGGTCTCCCCTCTTGATTGTATGCAGACTCCACCATTTGCTTTTGGGGATGCCAGATTGGAATATCCTCGCAGTTGGGTACTGAGTGCAGGGTCAGAGCTGCGCAACAGTTGTTGACCTCTGTAATAACTTATCAAGTGCAGGAATGTAATTATGTCCTGCTTTATGTGTTCCCAACATAGGCTGTCTTGCATATAGAATTATGCACTTTTGGGTGTGTTTGACCATCTCTTTATTATAGTGGTGGATCAGATAAGTACGGTTGGTGATTTTATTCAAATTTTAAATCTTTCATTAGACTGCAGCACTATTTAACCGTGTTTAATGCCAGTGGATTGAAAGTATCACAAGCTTATCTGCGGGAGTTTAATATGATGGATTTATTATATTTTTAAAATCAATCACAGGATAATAACACTTTTCTACCTCCACAAGCAAGCTTTATATAAGTATAAAGTTTGAAAATGGAAGAAACATTTTTTCTGTAAGGCAAGAAAAAAGAAAAATATATATTTATTTAACCACATTGAGTACTAAAACATTTTGTAGTACATACAGGAAATGGAAACTAATGTGTTCAGTTGCAAGTGGAAAAATAAGGTGAAGTCAGTTATTTATAATCTCTTAATTATAATTTCAGGTCATTTCGCAATGCATAGTTCAAAGTTCTCAATCCTCATTATGCAGAACACAAAGCCATTGTAAAATAGGCCGCCTGCCAGTTCATTTCAGTGGTACTTCTATTTATTTTCCATGACCCCTTCTTGGCCATTATTAAATGTTCTCCTTTGAACAGAGAAACAGCTCTCATGAATAAGAATGTGACAGACCTGGTCGTAGCTCAGCTGAATAGTTTCTACCCTATTTCCTGTTAGAGAAGGTAGTCAAGCAGACAGTATTAGCACATCTGCCAGAAAAAACCCCTTAATCTGAACTAAATCAGCTCAGATTTAGTTCTGGGTTCTAAATATTCTATTCCTTTGAGCCAATAGAGAGGAAAAAAGAGGATTGTAGAGGTTAATTCTTGGTATAGTCCTCTGGAATGGCAGAATTTATCTTATTTTATTAATTCATTTGCTAGAACATAACACAGAAATATTAGGGTTGAAAGGGCCCTTGGAGGCCTTCTAGTTCAAGCAGGAGATCCTATAACATTCTGGACAAATGGCTGTTCAATCTCTTCCTGAATCCTCCAGCGTTAGAGTCCTCGCAACTTCTGAAAGGAAGCCATTCCATTGGTTGATTGTTTTCACTGTCAGGAAATTCTTATTTCTAGGCTGAATCTCCCTCTGACGAGCTTCCACCCATCGCTTCTTACTCTGCGTTCAGGCGCTATGGAGAATAGATCAATTCCATCCTCCAAGTAACAGCCCTTCAGGTATTCAAGACTGATATTATGTCGTCCTGAGCCTGGTGATAGCAGCTGGAGTGGTAGCAAGGTGGGGGTGAGGAAGGTGGCAGCAGCTGGGGATGCCCCATTGTCATACTCCCGACCACTGCCGCCATGCCGACTCAGGGCTGAAGAAGCCAGGATGGGGGCAGCGGCGGCAGCTGGACTAGAAGACCTCCAGGGTCCCTTCCAATCTAATTATGCTCTTGTTTTAACAAAACATTTCAGGATAAAAAGAAAAGCTATGACGAAGCACAACTCCCAGGAGGCAAGCTGTTCCATTGATCAATCATCCTTACTGTCCGTGTTGGATCCGAAGATCGGTGGTTCGTTCGAACGAGACGGAGGCAAGTTCAGTGAGAGCGCTTTATTGAATGCAGCGGTTACACTCCCAAAAGACGACGCGGTCCGGTAGGCTGCCCCTTATAAAGAAATTCAAGTGGACATTCGCCGCCAATCGGTGGCAGAGGGCATTCTCGGGGTCGGGAATGCCCGCCCAGGGCACAGCAGTCAGGAAATTCCTTCTTACTTCCACATTGGATTGCTCTCTTGACTAGCTTCGACCCATTGTGCCTTGTCCTCCCCTCAGGTTCTTTGACCATTAAGGGACTCCCCACTTGCCTGTGGTAGCCCTGCAAGTATTCTAGCTTCCTGAGGAGGTCTTGCTAATCTAATGAATGACCAAAATAAAATGGTATGCAAAGAAATGCAGATCGATTATATTCTTGTCACATTTGTCCAATAGTAGACTTCTCACAGCAGCCTCCAATTGTTGAGATCCACTTTCAGTGCAGTTTGGTGATTTGGCTGCCCTGCAGGTTCAGCTGGAGCCTTTCCCCTTAGATTGCATCGATTGATATGATGGGACAAGGCATCTCATTGCTTCAGATGCAAGGGCTGCATGGATGGGAGGCAACAGTTCCAGAGGTAGGAAAGGGTGCCAGACAAGTGCTGAATGTATGTACAGTTTTAACCACATCCTGCACAGCTGAATGCAGTTTCTTAGTAACGTCTGCTTTCAGGTTTCTAAATCTAGCATGGAGATCTTGCTTTGATTTAGCAAAGCGTTTGCAGCTTCCTGTTTTATGCTTCTGCGCAGACAGGGCGAACTAAGGCAAAAGCACTGTGGAAAAAAGCAGACGCTTCTGTAAAATGGGTGCTTTTAAAGATGGAAGTTTTGGGGTCCCAGGCTTTCATTTCTCCCTGACTAACGATATTAAATTTCAAGGCCCTTGAGAAGTTCTTTCAAACACCTAGGAAGCAGTATTATGTGGAGACCCAGGACTGTTGGGTGCAGTGAGGAGTAGAGAAAATGAGCCTTGTGGGATTTCTCCCTGCTTCCCTTCCTTCTCCTGGCCACTTAGGACTGGGGAGCATGTGGACTGTCATTTCACTCACCCCATTGATTGGAGGTCTCCAAGAAGGTCATTGTTAGATTGGGGTTCGTAAGGACGAACAGAGGCTGATTCCCTGTAACAGCTTTATTTGTTACAGTGAACGGTTAGAACTGAGGGGTTTCTGGCAGGTTCTGCTCTTTAAATGTTTTTGAAATTGACAGTCTGCCAATCAGTTGCTTGGGAATTCCCACGCTCAGGAATTCCTTCCCAGTCCGAGAGTTCGGACATAACAGCCCTCCCTACCCAGATGGCCTTTCCCCGGCTATTTGCATACATAATTGCGCAAATATGCTGGGGGTTTAAAAGACTGACTGGACCTGCGCAGCTCAGTTGTTGGGGTGTTGGCCGATGGAGAGGGCGTGCCTGTCATAGGTTCTGGAGCCTCCCCGGGAGACTCCTGGAGGCCTCCAGGCACTGTCTCTTCCTGGGTTGAAGGCGGATCCTCATGGGTGTGGTGGTGACCTCCGATGTCCTCAGGTGAGTGTAGCACGTATCCCCCGCCTTTGGTACCTGGGGAAGGGGGAACTCCATAGTTAGCCTGGCTGTGGGTGTAGTCCCTGGGGGTTCTTTGCTGTTGTTGTGGCCCACCTGCATAATTGGTCGATGTGCTATCTCCAGGAGCAGCAATCTTGTAGGGAGACTACATAGGATTTTGAGCCTGTGATTTTTGTAACCTTCCCTTCCTCCCATGTGGGCCCGCTGGCTAGGTTTAGGGCGAACACTGGATCTCTCACTTGGAATGCACGGTTGACCGGAGGAGCTCTTTGTGATTTCTTGGGGCGTAGCAGGGTTTGAGTCGGTCTAGGATGTTTGGGTTTCCGGGGCTATGAGGGCATGGCAGATCCCTAACCCTGCAAGGTAGTCCTCAAACGGGGCTCCAGTGAACTGTGGTCCATTGTGGGACACCAGTATATCGAGGATTCCGTGGGTGGCAAACAGGGCCCTAAGAGTTTTAATAACCGCTTGCATGGTTGTGGAGTGCATGGTTGCTAATTCCAACCACTATGAGTATGCATCCACAACCACCAGGAATGTATGCCCCTGGAATGGCCCTGCCAGGTCAATGTGTAGCCTCAACCACAGCCCTCCGGGTGGAGGTTCTCAGTCCCGTGTCGGAGTTTTGGGTGGGGCTGGGTGGGACTGCTGGCAAGGCTGGCAGTTTGCTACCCACCTCTGGATATCCCTGTCCATCCCTGGCCACCACGCATAGCTGCGCCCACAAGCTTTTCATGCGTACAATTCCTGGGTCTCTTTTATGTATGGTTTCCAGGACCCTCTTCTGGAGCTTGTGGGGGATTACCACCCTGTTCCCCCCACAACAGGCAACCACCTTGCTAATTCCACTTTCCGGTTTTCAAATGGTCGAAATTATTCTCCCATGCTTCCCTCTGGCCATCCCCTCTGTACCCAGTTCAACACTTGTATGGTGATCAGGTTGTTTGCTTGGCCACTTCCTTGGAGGTGACTAGTCCCGACTCATGGCAGTCAATGAGGAGTATTGCATCCTCGGTTGGTTCTGGTTCGTCTGTGGCTGGCGGGGGCATCGGCGTGGCACAGCTGGGCTCCCAAGTGGTATGACAGTGTGTAATCATATGCCACTAGGACTATTGTCCAGCATGTCATTCTGGGGGATAGGACCTGGGGGGGTGGGGGGGTCTCCTGCGATTAATCCTAGCAAGGGTTTGTGATCTGTTATGAAGTCGAAATGTCTGCCAAACAAGTATTCATGGAATCGCTTGATTCCTGCGACTTGTGCCAGGGCATCTTGGTCCAGCTGGCTATAGTTTCTTTCTGGTTTGGTCCATGTCCTCGAATAGAATGCCATGGGGATTTCATGGCCACTTGGCAACCTGTGGCTGAGTACAGCCCCCGTCCCAAAGGGGGATGCGTCGCATGTTAGGATGAGGGGGGACGGACGTGTTGTACCGGATTAGAAACACGTCGTTCGAGAGGAGTTGCTTTATTGCCTGGAATGCTTTCTCTTCTGCCTCCCCCCCACCTCCAGGGTGATCTCTCCCCTAAGAGTCTGTGAAGCGGATCGGCTACGGTGGCCTTGCCCTTCAGGAAACTGTTGTAAAAGTTTAGAAGGCCTAGGAAGGCCTGCATTTCCATTCTATTTTTGGGCTGAGGATCTTCTCTGATCGCCCTAACTTTGCCTGCGGTGGAGTGGATGCCCTTGACAATGATTTTGTACCCTAGAAAGTTTACTTCTGGGACCCCAGTGGCACGCTTTTCCTTCTTCAGGTGTAGTCTTGCCTGCCTGACACAGGTCAGGACTTCCCTTAACCAGGTGTGCAGTTGTTTAGCGTTTTGTGCCATGACGAGTATGTCAACAAAATACGGCACTACCTCTGGGATTTTATATAGCAGGCGCTCCATAACTCTCTGAACAATCCCCAGTGCTACACTGACCCTGAATTGGAGGTGCAATTGCATTTGAATGCCCCCCCCTGTGGTTAGCTATTGTCTGGGCTTCCGAGTTTGCTCTTTTTTTATTATTATTTTTTATAAGAAAAATGTATTATGGAATGTATAAAATGAATAACATTTTAATAATATGTGATTTATGTCTGAAAGATAGATTAGGCAGAAAGATAGACATGAAAGCAAAAGGGAAGGAAGAAGGGAAAGTTTAAAGCTTGATATTGAAATACAAATGAATGTTAAGGTAGATATTTAAGGATTTATGTGTTTTAATATTGAATGTGTTCAAGACTGGATGAAAAGAAGAAGATGGAAGGAGAGGAAGGAGGCCAGAAAAGGAAGAAGAAGGAAGGAAGAGAAGTTTCATGTATTTATGAATTATGTTATTATTCCTATATATATATATACATTTTTTTCTTCTTTTTTTGAAAAGCAATAAAAAATTTGCCAAGAAAAAGAACAGCTGATTGTCAACAGCATGCTGAAATCTGGGTGAGCAAAATTTTGATGCCTTTTTTTTTTGCTGAATTAAAATAAAAGATACCCTGACTGGGAAAGAAATTTCTCAAAAGAAGAAGGAGCGGCGGGACGCTATAGAGGGTCAACAAAAGAACTCAAGGAATATAGAGGAATATTTAGCAATAAACTGGGACTGTTTTAAAGGAAACATGGATTAATTAATTATTTTAAAAATAAGGAAAACTTTGAACTTTTATGAGAAAATAATTGGGGGGGAAAATTTCCTTAACAGAAAATATAGGGTGAGGGAAAGAGAAAAAGCAAAAGAAGGGCGACATCTAGTGTTGAAAAAGTACTGCAACCCTGAAAGCAGCTCACATAAAACTTTATTTGTCTTTGTACTAATAAACGTAAAACGGAAACTACGAAAAGTGAAGATATGTTTCTCTCAACAAAGGGAACATTTGTATTAGCTTAAAACAGTTGGGCTTTCTTCACAAATACACTTGGAAAACAAAGGAGCACATTAAGTCCTACTAAATAAGGAAAAAACTCTGTGAATATTAACATTCAATATCAGCTAAGGTAATATTGAAGTAAAGAAAAAGGCAGGATTCATTACAACTTATACAAGAATTAAATCAAAAAATTTATGAAGAATAAAAAAAGTTTCAATCAGGAACTAAAAAGTAAAAAATAAAGAGATTAAAAGCAAACGTTGACTATGAAAAATAAACCAGAGGAAATCGACAAGGAAATGGAGACATCAATTCAGGAAAAATAAAAAATAGAAATACAAATTCTGACATGCAGATTGAAATAGATGAGACATTTCCAAAGAATACAGAATACACGAGGAGAAATAATTGGTTTAAAGAAATTCATGCAAGGCAGATGAAAGAAACAATGAAAGATGAGACATTAAGAAAAGCAAGAAATGAGCCATTGGTGTACAAAGATTAAAAAAACTACAGCGTGGAAGCAGCCCTCTTCGAAAATAAGATAAAATCAAAAACAATATTATTTCCTGATGACTATGTTGAATGTTGTTAGGTATAAGCAGAGATTCCTTGGTTACAAGGATAGTGCAAGTACAGAAGGCAGTGTGCAAGGATAAAGCAATGAATTCAGTGTCCCACACACAGAGAATATAAAGGGTATAAAAGGTCTTTATATACAAGGTATAGGCACAGTCCAATATTCAATATCAATTAACAGTCCAATAGTCATACACAGTCAAGCGGTCAATATAGTATAAACTAATCAGGATAATCAGCAAGCAAAACAGAAACACTAGAGCACAGATACAGCAATGGAGAGAGAGTAATGCTCTCTGACGTATTCTCTTTATAGCTGTAAGTATCCTGGTCTTAGTAATTGCCATAAGTCATCATGGTCTACATCCATATATGGCAAACCAACTGTTTGGGCTCTTAAAGCAACCATAACAAATGTTAAAGAAATAAATTGTAGAGGGTTAATGTCAGAAGGGATCTTAATTAATAATTTTGATAAATGTGTAGAATAGGTTTGGGTGAAGGATCCCAGTGTAGACAGAATAGAGAGAAACAAAAGGGAGCAATTCTTGTGTATGGTGAACAGATACTTAATCAAAGAGGTATTGGATAAAATAATAAAACCTATGATGGATTAGGAAAAATATTAGGAAAGTATATAGATCTTAAATATGAATTTTGAAATGAAGTATCTTTAAATTTTGGGATTTATAAATAGCCTGAAAATAGCAAAATACATGTTTTTAGAAAGAATTCTAAGAAAAAATGTAGATTCTCAATTTGAACTTAAAATGAAATGTTTGTCTTATAAATTAGTCAAAACAAGGTTTGATTAGAAAGATTGATAAATAATAATAATAAGTTTTAGACTAGAGTTTTAAATGAAATGTTTGGGTTTTTTAATTGAGGATTTATTTTGTATATAGCTTGAGAAATAGATTTAATTTTGGAACCTATTGTATCAAAGATTTGTGAGAAACTATGTGAGTAAATTGTATACTTAGACAACATGTTTATTAAAAATATACTATTTAATTATTGAGAATATGTTGAAATACATATTTTTAGAAAGAATGTTAAGGAATGTAGATTCCGAATGTTTGTTTAATAAAATAATGTAAACAATGTTTGTGTCAAATTCCTCCCTAGCCTTTGAAAACTGGGGTGTTTTCAATTTAAGGTGATGCCATTCGGTCTGCAGGGGGCGCCAGTGGTGTTCATGCAGTTGATTAATGAAGTGCTACATGAGCATCTCTACAAGGGATTTTTGGTCTACCTGGACGACATTCTCATCTACTCTGAATCTATGGATGAGCATGTCCAGTTAGTGAAAACAGTGTTGACCAAATTGCTTAAGGTTTAGTTGTATTGCAAGCTGTCTAAGGGTGATTTTCATAAAACAAAAATAGATTATCTGGGACATAGAATCTCGGGGTAAGGTATAGAGATGGATCCAAGCAAAGTTTGGACCATCCTGGAGTGGGAAGCACCGAAAACCAGAAAGCAACTGCAAAGCTTTCTGGGTTTTGCCTCTCTGTATCTGTCTCTGTGTCTCTCTCATTCTTTCTCTCTCTCTCTCTCTCTCTGTGTGTGTCTCAAGCAGGAACAAATAACACACTAAATATGTAATATTTAAATAAGCTTCAATTATTTCATAATAATTAAATAACTTTAATAATTTTGGTACAATTAAACAACCTTTAAAGATTTTGTTATGATTAAATAAGCATTTATGATTTTGTTATAATTAAATAAGCTTTTTTGATTTTGTTATATTAAATAGATGTCTTTTATATGTATAAAATGAATGTTCTGATCATTATTTTACAAATGTATGGATCTTTTTTTAAAAAAATCAGGTGCTACTGTTGGTGGCATGCCAGGTGTCCTGGATTCCCATGGAGATGGCACTCAGCTGGGTTCTGGCACTGGATTGCATCTCCCACCCTTCCCTTCCTCTTGTGGCTGCTGCTGGAGGCCATTTTCCGCCCAAAGGAAATCCTTCCCTTCCTTGCATGATGCGTCTTTCTTTCTCTTTAGTGCTCCGTGAGGGAAACAATGCAAGTGGCTCACTCAGTTCACCTGGGTGTGTAGGTGTGTGGGTGAGTGTGGCCTCCACCCACCCATGATAAAACTACCTGTAATTTGGCTGTTGGGGATTTAATCAGGTAACCAGCTGGAGAGCTGCTCCTTGGACTGCTCCTATCCCCAGAAGGAAATATTTGACCCAAAAAGTCCTTTGTTCTGGGGACACAGTCGGGGCAGGGAGGGGTGCACCTGGGTGCCACCCACTCTCTGTGGTCTCTCAGATGCTAATGGGCTGGAACGCCCTCCCGCAAGGCAGCAGCCAAATACCTGGCATTCCCAGGGACCCAGTCACACCTGAGGCAGGTGGGGAGGAAAGGACAGGATTTCCCAGGCTGCTCTCGGTTCTTCCCAGCTTGCCTTTCTGCTTCTGGAGCCAGAGAGGAGCTGGATGAAGAAGCACTTCCTTTTATCTTGGGTGTGTGTGCGGAAGAGAGGAGCTGGGGGAGCAGATCCAAACTGCAGCCTCAGGTCTCTGCAGGAGGACCTGCTCACCTGTGCTCTTCCCAGCTTCTCAACTCCCCCACTGAGCTCTGACCACTGCTCTTGGGAGGGAGGGGGGAGGGGAGAGGGGGGACAGAGAAAAGTAGAGCCGCTTAACTCATTCTTTACATCAGTCGCCTCATCTTCACCGGAGTAAACCGGAACCGGAAGTCCCAGAGCAGCCCCCCCCTTTGGGCATCAGGGACCAGTTCCATGGACCGCTGGCGGCCTTGCTGGTGGTTTTGCATGCTGCCTGCAATTTGTGAATGGGACTTGTCTTGAAGCAAGCAGATTTTTCTGTTTTTTAATGTCTGCTGTTTTTTGCAATACATTTGATCTCTCTGCACCTTTTGAGCTTCTTGGATGAATTAAAGTCATGGTGATGCAATATAGGAACGGCACAGTAGGGAGAAACAGGACGAAGTTTTGTCAAAACTCTTAAGAGTTTGGTGAGAGTTTCTGAATCACGGCATTTTGGGCATCTTAGAGGTTCACCCAAAGCTGAGGCACCTTCCCTTTTCCATCATTTTGGGACAACAAGCCATATGTTTGGGTTTTGTTTAAATCCTCAAATTAAACCACTTTGAATCCAAATCATAATTGATGAGCGCATTGTTGGAAGACCTGAAGGCCAGATCGCCATTTACTGAACTGAGGTTGTATTAGAAAAAGTGAACAAAATACGCAACAAGACTGGTGACCAATTGATAAGATGAGAAAATTATTAAAACCACTCAAAGTTTTTTTAAAAATTAGATGGGCAATTTAGGACTTAGGGACATACATTGAGAGAAACGGAATTCAGGAGAGTGCAGCTTCTTTTCTGAAAGACCCGAATCCTTTTCACAGACCGGATGAGGGTTGAGAACAATGGGTTTCCCAAGTGGAGATGTTTTTTTTTTAATTTAGTCAAGCATATAGAACATCAACAATAATAAAGGGTAAAAAAAATAAAAAACATATATGAACATGTAAGTGAGTACAAGTAAATGGGTACAGTAGGACAAGGACGGTAGGCACGCTAGTGCACTTATGCACGCCCCTTTTATAGACCTCTTTGAAATGGAGTGAGGTCCACTGTAGACTGTTTAAGGTTAAATTTATTGGGGTTTGAGGATGTAGCAACATCGTTGGATAGTGAGTTCCAGGCATTGACCGCTCTGTTACTGAAGTCGTATTTTCTGCACTGGAGTTTGTATCGGTTCACTTTGAGTTTGTATCTATTGTTAGCTCCTGTATTATTGTTATTGAAGCTGAAGTATTCATTCATAGGTAAAACATTGTAGCAGACAATTTTGTGTACTAAGCTTAGGTCTGATCGTAGGCGGCGTAGCTCCAGGCTTTCTAAGTCCAGGATTTTAAGTCTGGTGGCATAAGATATTCTATTGCGGGTTGAGGAATGGAGTACTCTTCTAGTAAAATACCTTTGAACTTGTTCAATTGTATTAATGTCTGTTAAACAGTATGGATTCCAGGCAGATGAGCTGTATTTGAGGATTGGTCTGGCGAAGATTTTATATGCCCTGGTTTGTAGTTCAGTACTACCAGAGAAGAAGCTTCTCAAAATTAGGTTGACAACTCTTAATGCTTTTTTGGCAATGCTGTTGCAGTGAACTCTGAGGCTGAGATCTTTTGAGATGAGTACTCCTAGATCTTTGACCAAGTGTCCTGTAGGTTGTATTCACCCTGTTTGTATTTATTGCTTAGGTTCTTTTTGCCAATGTATAGGACAGAGCATTTGCTGGTAGAATTTGAAGTTGCCAATTGTTTGCCCATTTATACACATGGTCAAGGTCACATTGCAAGGTCACATTGCAAGTGTTGTCAGCGGTTGTGAATAGTTTTACGCATCAGCAAAGAAAACGCAGTTGCTTTTGATGTGGTCGCAGAGATCGTTTGTGTATATTAAAAATAGTGTGGGTCCTAGAACGCTGCCTTGGGGGACACTGCTGTTAACTGGTGTAAGGTTTGATACAGCACTCTTTATTTTGACTCCTTGCTGTCTGTTTGACAGGAATGCTTCTATCAATTTGTGTAGTTGGTCTGAAATGCCGTAAGATCGTAGTTTTAATAGTAGTTTGTCATGTACTACTAAGTCAAAGGCTTTGTAAATTATGCATAGCAAGTGGCAATGTAAGGAGGATTTTTTGGTCCATTCTAAATTTCAAAGTATTATACGTAACCAAAAAGTACTGAAAAGCAAAACTATCCATACATTTAATATTATTGATCATAGAATGATATGGGAATTAAGGCCTGTGACATTCTCTGTTGGAGATGACTTGGTATGATAATGTTAGTACATCTAAGGCCTTTATATCTTTTCTGTATGTATATGTGTAACTTTCAATATCTTGAAATTTAAGGGGACTGAAATCCACTCTTTTTTTGGTTTTTGAACTGATCACTAAGAATATGCAATTTATGAAGCAAAAGAAAGCAATCAGAAAATCAGTAGATTCAGTTCCCACATCATCTTTTCTTGTGTGATCACCATAATAGCATATGCACTTGAATCACTGTTTTTCAGCCTGAAATTATTTAGATTCATCCTCATTGATACCTTCTGGGATCCCTAAAATAGCAAGGGACAAAGGTATTTTCTCTATTTTTGTTTTATACTCAGCCTGTTCCTATTCTATAATATATATCCTTGAGAATGAATCAACAGGAGACATACAGTATTTGCTTCCTCTATACTGTGGGATTCTGCCAACCTAGCAGTTTGAAAGCATGTAAAAATGCAAGTAGAAAAGTAGGGACCACTTCGGTGGGAAGATAACATAAATCCATGTGCCTTAGGCGTTTAGTTATGCCAGCCGCATGACCATGGGGACGTCTACAGCCAGCGTTGGTTCCTCCGCTTAGAAACAGAGATGAGCACAGCCCCTAGAGTCAGCTAGCACTAGCACACATGTGTGAGGGGAACCTTTACCTTTTACACTGTGATATCGCAAACAATGAGTGGGGTCTCGGTTGCAATAAGAAACTCTATACATTCGTGCTTTGCCCATTATTTTTAAGAAAACTGCTTTTGGTTAAAAAAAAATGTCATGACAGATCAACATTCCATCATTGTGGAGCTGAGCACTCTTAAAACTGTAGAGAGACAGTAGATTTTAGGAGAAGCTCTCTACTCTATCACCTTTTAACAATGTTAAACAACACAGTATCAACAGTAGAGACCTTTTGGTTTTTGGGTTCTATAACCTCCCACGACTTGAAATGAGCACCTAACATTAGAACCATCATTAAAAAGGCACAACAAAGAATGTTCTTCCTGCATCAGCTCAGAAAGCTCAACGATCTACTGATTCAAGTCTACAGAGGAAATACTGAGTGTGTCATTTGTACCTCAGTGATTGCCTGGTTTGGCACAGCAACCAAACAGGACAGGTACAGATTTCAATAGATAGTTAGGACTGCAGAAAAAAAACCAATTGCAACCATCCTGCCTTCCACTGAGGATCTGTATACTGCACAAACCAGAAAGAGGGCTAAGAAAATGTCTACAGAGCTCTTACATCGTGGGCCAGAAACCGTTTCAACTTCTCCCCTCAGGACACTGCTATAAGACATTGCATGTCAAAGCAACTAGACAAAAAAAGAAAAAAGATAGTCCTTTCCCCTCCTCCCATCCCCTCACTCCGCTGAACACCTATTTCTCACAATGCTTTTTTAGGTCTAAAAATATTTATCCACGTAGTAGAACTATACTGTTTATCCTTCTCCTCTTCCCCTCTTTCTCACTTGTTTTCTAATTTCTCATCTTTTTTCATCTTTCTTACTACTAATGGTACCTTATGATTTATCACTTGTTTGTATCTTAAGATTAATGATTAATTATGATTAATGATTAATTGTGATTAATTATTGTAACTATTTATGATCTATAATCTATCACTTGTTTGTATGTACACTGAGAGCTTGTGCACAGGAGACAAATTCATTATGTGTCCAATATATATATATATATATATATATGTAGTTCTGGGGTTTTTTGGGTCTTTTCCCGTGTAGGAATCAGAGTATTCATG